>PVKV010031026.1:0-21520 GCA_004027835.1 Alouatta palliata
GAAATTCAGAGGTCTGATTCTAAGTTCTGTATGTTTTGGTACTCAGTTTTAATGATTATCATAATTGAAAAGGATATATGTTTAGAAGATGTGAGCTGAGCTTACAAAATCATAATACTCATCTCTCAGTCCTATTCGTGAATTATATTCCAATTCATTTTGAAATTTAGCTAATAAATTTCCATCTTTTCTGATGTCAGTTCTTGTGGATTCATTGAAAAGTGCTGTGTTTTTAGATTAAAAAATAGATTTATAATTTCCAGTTACTCTTTAGTTGGTATCTTTAAAAACTAGTTAGAAAATTCAGCCAGGCGCGGTGGCTCACACCTGTAATCCCAGCACTTTGGGAGGCTGAGGTGGGCAGATCGACCTTCCTGAGGTCAGGAGTTCGAGACCAGCCTGACCAACATGGCAAAACCCTGTCTCTACTAAAAATACAAAAATGAGCCAGGCATGGTAGCAGGCGCCTATAATCCCAGCTACTCAGGAGGCTGAGGCAGGAGAATCGCTTGAACCCAGGAGGTGGAGGTTGCAGCCAAGCTCGTACCACTGCACTCCAGCCTGGGTGACAGAGCAAGACTCTGTTTAAAAAAAATATATATATATAGTAAGAAGTTTAAATCTATAGATATCAATTATTTTGTAGTTTATACATGTACATCATTTTAGGCCCCAAATAATATAACAATAGAAGTATTTCAAAACATCCATTTAAAAAACGTTATCTTTAAAATTTGAACATGTTATTTTGTTTTCAAAATGCAATACTTTTTTTTCCTTATTATTAAAATACCACCTTTACCTTGAAGGACAGATTAAGCATGTTTAACTTTTCGAAAGTATCCGCTAGGTAACATATGATTGACAGCCATTGTTTTGAAATCATAATGTAGCTGGAGATGAATTCATATTAGATGCAGAAGAAACGTCAGTGTTGCCATTTTTCTAGTGTTAATGGTATCACCAGTAGTATTAGTGGTTTAGTATTATCTTCAATATGTGGACCTTTGCAGTCATCTTTTTTAGCCACTTGCCTTTTTTGTAAGGATTAGTTTAACTAAAACTAGATAATACTTATGAATCCATGTGCCTGGGCATAAGACCCGTTAGTTGCAGTTGGCGAAAGCGTAGGAACTAAGAGTACCAGTGTCATTGCCTTTGTGTTCTGGAATGCCAACTCTTTCATCTGTACACCTTACCTACCACCTGACCCACACATCTAGTGAGGGTGCCAGGGTTAATTCATGTAGTTATGTAGTGTCAGTTAATTCCTTATTATTTAGTACACATAAAGAGAAGCCGTAAGTGTGTGGAATGAGCTCCAGTGATGTAGTTGGTTAGCGTGCAGTACTGTACGGCAATAGGTAAGCATGTGGAGGTTTTCGAATCTGATAACCTTTTCCTTTTTTTTGACTGGTTTTGTGATGGATTTATTCAGTTTTTATACCAAAAATATTTATTGAACACCAATCATGGGCACTGAGGATACAACAGTAAACAAAAATAGATGTATTCTCTGCCGTTGTGAAACTCTCAGCTTTGTGGCAGAAGAACATGAATGAAATTGTTAAGCAGTAGTCAAATGTGGAATTGTAATGAAGGAGAGGGGTGCCTGATGCAAGTGTTTGTGATCATGTGGTTTCTTCTGCTCTGAGATCCACTGCCTTCAAAGAGTTTATAAAATCAGTATTCATTTTCCTAAGAATGTCAAAAGAAGTAGGATTGAGTCCCAGCACATGCTCGAAAATATGTGCTACACTGAATAAATTAATACATATTTTGAAACGCATAAAATCAGTCCTTTTTCAAACATTTATTTGCCTATTGTTTATATATAGTATGTATAATATGTATACATGTGGATATATAATATATGTCACATACTGAGTTAGCCACTGGAAATGCAAAGACAACCAAGGGCCAGCCCTTGTTCTTCAGGGAGACGGATTTGTACTCAGATGAATTACAGTGGACAGTGGCAAGTGCTGTAATACAGGTATGAACAGACTGCCAGAGTCATCGGTGCATGAGGTGAGATCTGAAAAAATGAGCAGGTATGGAGGGAACTAGAGTGACTAAAGTTGTCTTCATTTTAGTGATAGTTCATGGCTGCAGAAAGGCAGTATGTTCCTTTCAGACTTCAGGATCCTTCTGTAATAGGGCTTGCAAGTCCTATGGTTTGGTCAGTTGATCCCCTCTTCTGGGTCACCGTGCCTCAGAGCCTGCAGTATTACTCTGGCTCTAGCTACGTAAGAACTTCTACATACCCGTTTAGATTTGGTATTTGAACAATTATATTTGGAACAGAAAAGTTCCATCAATCTTTAAACCTCATAATCCAATTATGTCAGTAAAATTCCAGTTTTTTGGTCCAATGGAATTGGGGTAATATTTTGCAAACTGAAGTTGAGAGAAGTAGTGTTTATTTTGAAAAGAAAAATGGTTGGTTAGCAATTTTCAAGAAGTTAGGCTTGCGTGAACTCCTAGGGGCCATATAGCCCTCCCGATTGGGGTCACCATTTTTCTGGACCTTCAGCTCTAGTCTCTGGAGAGTCCCTGCTTGCATGGCCTAGACCTGTTGCTGTCTTTAGCAGGGCATCTGAGGCTTTAAAAAAGAAAAGCAATGTAAGTACTGCAAAACTTTGAGGATCAGGAAGATAATATGTCCAAGGAAACTGCTTAAAGGGGGGTTGCATCAGAAGCTCAAGAAACCCAGAACTTATTTCTGAGACTGCCTCCAGTTATTTCTAATTTCATTCATATTGTTTTGTTTCCTTTGTTGCTAAACTGGAATGGGAAACCAAAGCCTAAAAGCTCAATTAAACTGGAAAATGAAAACCTAAATATCGGAGCAGGGAAGATACCACACTAAGCCGATGTTTATGTTTTTCCTGTAGTTTGTATTATCACGGAAGTTTGAATCATGTCACTTTTTAGTAAAACCATGAGTTTCATTGAAGAGGAGATGGTTTCTATAGCTTTTTACAAGAGAACTTGTGGGTATCTATTTCTTTACTATTCCCTCAATAAAAAGGAAGCCCAGTGACCTCCACCAGACCATTACAAATGTGAAACTTGGCACTTAAAATTGCTTGCTCTAAATTTTCCAATTGCTTTCTCTCTTTTTTTTTTTCCGTTTAATGTCTTTCTGCCAACTAGTGATTTTATTATTATAAACAGGACATTGTATTCACTTTTAAGAAGAAATATGAAGCTGGAGGTAAAATTACAAACTGCAGCTTCTCAGCTGCCAAAATAGAAAACAATGAGCTAAAAATACTAAGCACAGAAAGGGGGTTGTGGTAAGAAATACTGAAAAATCTTCAAGATGGAGCTGTTCCAAATAGAAATTTTCTCTCACTCCAGGTAAAACCAACCTTGAAATAGCAACTTGAAAGGAGAGTCATATAATACTAACCTCTTTCAGGTCAACCCTTTTGTGGGAAAGCTTTCAAACATAACTAACATTAAGTGACTAATGATCTTGCTGTTTATCAGGAAGTCCAATATGATTAAATTGCCATTTAGGAAAAGGTTCCTCTGGTAAGACAGTGTGGCAGAATTGAAGGAGCGCTAAAAGTTAGTCCTAGTTCTCCCCAGGCCCTAGCTGGTGACTTTAAGCAAATCAGTTAAATCTGGGGAAGTGGAGAGGAGTGAGCAATTTTATCTTTTGTGAAAAGGATTTTTGACCAGATTAGGATTTTTCAAAACGTGCTGCTAGGTCATGAGTAGATGTCATGCAGAAAAAGGATCTGCGGGCAGGTGTTTCTGGAAAAGAGTGGGTTAATAGATTTCTTAGAGTTTCTTCTCATGGATTAGTATTCCTTAGAATACATTTTGCAACTTTCTTAACTAGGTATTTCAGACTCCTCTAGCTTTAACAGTGCGTAACTCTGTATTTGAAATGTCTTCTGTGAGTTATTTAGAACTGTCTCATTTTTGGATTTGAAAGAAAATGGTATCCCATCAGCGACTGACTGCTGCATTTGTCTGGCAAATAAATATCGACTGTGCCCCACCATGGGCCGCACAGGAAAGATAATTATGGAGGAAATTCATGAGTTGTGCTTTAAATCTCAGTTCTTCGATTGCCAAGGGAACCCCTTATTTCATTAGCTGGAGCGAAGCAAGATTAAATTGTTTGGCATCAAATGGGGAAGCTGTCATTGTCATTTGAAACTGCTGGCAGTAGTATTCCTTTCGTGTAAATCCCAGCTCACTGTGAAATTACAAGAAATGCATAGATAGTAACAAGGATTAATGGGCCCTAAAGTAGATACACAACTGGACATTCTTAATGTAAGTATTTAGTACTTCGTCAGCCCATAAAATTCATGTTGATAAATGCATTGCTCTCAGAGAAGACAAATACTCAAAGATCAGTAGATTTTTGTCTGAACAGGTGGAAAAATGCCTACTGGCAGAAGACAATACTCACGTTTATTCCCTAGAAATATTTTTATAGCACTGTAGAAATATGAGTGCGTGGGCAAGATAATTTCTGCATCTTCTAAATAAATCTGTTTGGAAATTATACTATAATGATATTTTAAAATTTCGTTTTGTGGTATAGATGGCCTAAGATTTGGAGTAAATTTAAGTATAGAGATAACTAAATGTCAGTGTGGCAGTCTGTTTTTTATATTGAGATATTCAAATACCGTAAAATTAATCCTTTTAAATTCAGTGGTTTCTTGTATATTAATAGACTTGTTCAACCATCACCACTATCTAATTCCAGGACATTTTTATCACTCCCAAAAGAAATCCCATTAGCAGTTACTCCTCATTCCCTCTCCCCCGAGCTTCTCACAACTACGAATCTATTTTCAATCTCTGGATTGAAATCCCTATTCTGAACATTTTATATAAATGGAATCATACAATAAGTTGCCTTTGGTAGCTGACTTCTTTTACTTTACATAATGTTTTCAAGGTTCATCCATGTTGTTGCATATATCAGAACATAATACCAGTTTATAGCTGAATAATATTCTATTGTATGGATATTTCACATTTTGCTTATTCATTAGTTGATGGACATTTGGATTGATTCCCCAGCTTGACTATTATGAATAATAGTGCTATGAATATTTGTGTACAGGTGTTGGTGTGGACATTCAGTTAAATTGGACATATACCTAGGACTGAAATTGCTGGGTCATATGGTCAGTCTACTTTTAGAGTAACTGTGAAACTATTTTTCAAAGTAGCTGTACTATTTGCATTCCCCATAGCAATGTGTGAGGGTCTCAGTTGCTCCATATCCTAACACTTGTTATCTGTATTTGTGATTTTAGCCATCGTTGTAGGTGTGGGGTAGTATCTCACTGTGGTTTTGATTTGCATTTCTGTCATGACTAATGAGGCTGAATGTAATTTGATGTACTTATTGGTCATTTGTATATTTTCTTTGAAGAAATATCTATTCAGATAATATCTGTTCAGATCCTATGTCATTTTTTAAATTGGATTGCCTTTTTATTGTTGAGTTATACGAGTAGTTTCTATATTCCAAATACTGGTCATTTATCAGATATATGATTTGCAGATATTTTCTCCTGCTTGTGGGCCAGCTGTCTTTCGCTTTCTTGATGGTGTTCTTAGAAGCACAAGGTTTGAAAATTTGATGAAGGCCAGTTTAGTCTGTTTTTCTTTGGTTGCTTGTGTTTTGGTGTCATATCTAAGAAACCGTTGGCAGAGATCACAAAGATTTAGACATATGTTTTCTTTTTGTTTGTTTGTTTTGAGACAGTGTCTTGCCCTGTCACCCAGGCTGGAGTGCAGTGGTGCGAGCTTGGCTGCAGCCTCCACCTCTTGGGTTCAAGTGATTCTCCTGCCTCAGCCTCCCAAGTAGCTGGGATTACAGACACCTGCAACCATGCCCGGCCAATTTTTTTTTTTTTAAAGTAGAGAGGGGTTTTGCCATGTTGACCAGGGTGGTCTCCAATTCCTGACCTTAAGTGATCCACCCGACTTGGCCTCCCAAAGTGCTAGGATTACAGGTGTGAGCTACTGCGCCTGGCCAACATAAGTTTTCTTCTATGAACTTTATACCATTAGTTGCTATATTTATGATTCATTTGTAGTTAATCTTTGTAAATGGTGTGAGGTATGGGTCAAACTTCATTTTTTTGCTTGTGGATAACCAGTTTCAGCACCATAAGAAAAACTTGTTAACAAGATGATTTTTTCTTCATGAAATTGTCTTGGCATTTCTTGTCAAAAATTATTTGACCATAAATGTATTGGTTTATTTCTGGACTCTCAATTCTGTTCCATTGATCTGTATATCTGTCTTTATGCCAGTACCACACTGTCTAAATTATTGTAATTTTTGTAGTGAGTTTTGAGATTGAGAAGCGTGATTATTCCAACTTTGCTTTTTTTTTTTTCTTTCAGATTTTTCCACTATTCTGGGTTCCTTGCATTTCCATATACATTTTAGGATCAGCTTGTCAATTTCAAGAGGCATTCAGCATTTTCATAGGAATTTCTCTGAGTTTGTAGATCAGTTTGGGGAGCACTTCCATCTTAACACTGTAAAGTCTTCCAACCTATAAACATGGGATATCTTTCTATTAATTAGGTCTTTAATTTCTTTCAATGACGTTTTATAGTTTTTAGTATACAAGGTTTTTTGTTAAATTTAATCCCACATGTTTTTTCTTTTTGATGCTATTATAAATGAAATTGTTTTCTTAATTTCATTTCCAAATTATTCATTATTAATGTTTAGAAATACATTTGATATTTATATATAGATCTAGTGTCCTGCAATCTTACAAAAATCATTTGTTGGATGGGCATGGTGGCTCAGGCCTGTAATCCCAGCACTTTGGGAAGCCGAGGCTGGTGGATCGCTTGAGGTCAAGAGTTTGAGACCAGCCCGGCTAACATAGCGAAACCCTATCTCTACTAAAAATACAAAAATTAGCCAGGCTTGGTGGTGGACATCTGTAATTCCAGCTACTCAAGAGGCTAAGGCAGGAGAATTGCTTGAACCTGGGAGACAGAGGCGACAGTGAGCTGATATCACACCACTCTGCTCCAGCCTGGGTAACAGTGTGAGACTCCACTTCAAAACAAAACAAAACAAAACACATTTGTTAACTCTGTTTTTCGTGGATACTGTGGAATTTCCTATATTTAGAGGTTTGTATCATCTGCAAATAGAGATAGTTTTACCCTTCCTTTCTAATCTGATTGCCTTTTATTTCCTTTTCTTATCCAGTTACTCAAGCTAGGACCTTCAGTACAGTGTTGAGTAGAATTAATGGGAATGGGCCTCTTTTGTACCTGATCTTGAAAAGGGAAAGCACTAATTCAGGTTTTTTGTTTGTTTTTGCTTTTTTAAGACAGGGTCTTGCTCTGTTGCCCAGGCTGGAGTGCAGTGGTACAATCGCAGCTCACTACAATTCTGGGCTTAAGTGATCCTCCCAGCTCAACCTCCTAAGTAGCTGGGACAACAGGGTGTGCCACTATACCCAGCTAAGTTTTGTATTTTTTGTAGAGGTGGGGTTTCACCATGTTGCCTGGTGTGGTCTTGAACTCTTGGGCTCAAGAGATCTGCCCGCCTCAGCCTCCAATAGTGTTGGGATTACAGGTATGAATCACAGAATCGAGCCCAGTCTTTCAATATTAATTTTAATGCAAACTTTGGGGTTTTGTAGATGCTCTCTCTGACACTGAATGCTTTTCCTTCTAGTCCTAATTTGTTGACTGGTTTTCTCATGGAAGAGTGTTGGATTTTGTCAAATGGTTTTTCTAGCTGTTGAGATGGTCATGTGATTTTTGTTCTTTATTAATCTGTTTCATTGATTGACTTCCATATGTTGAGCCATTGCATTCCTGGGATAAAATTCCACCCTTGTTGTGGTGTATAATCCTTTTTACATTGCTAGGTTTGTTTTACTGGATTCCCTTTTAGAAGTTTTGCTGCTGCTTCTTTTTTTGAAACATGAATCTCACTCTGTTGCCCAGGCTGAAGTGCAGTTGCACAATCTCAGCTCACTGCAGCCTCCACCTCCTGGGTTCAAGGGATTCTCCTACCTCAGCCTCCCAAGTAGCTGGAATTACAGGTACCCACTACCACACCTGGCCAATTTTTTGTGTTTTTAGTAAAGACAGGGTTTCACCATGTTGGCCAGGCTGGTCTTAAATCCTGACCTAAACAGATCCACCTCCCTTGGCCTCCCAAAGTGCTGGGATTGAAGGCGTGAGCCACTGCACCTGGCTTCTTCCTAGAAATTTGTCTTTTGCCTCTTGGTTATCTAATTTCTTGGCATATCATTGTTATTAGTATTGCCTTATAATCTTTTTTGTTTCTGTAAGATTCATAGTAATATTTGTTCTTTCATTTGTGAGTTTAGTAATTTGAATCAATCCCCCCCCCCCACCTTTTTGGTCAGCTTAGCTCAGGTTTGTCAATTTTGTTGATCTTTTCATATAGCCAACTTTTAGTTTTATTCTTCTCTTACTTTTTTATTCTCTTTTTCATTTATTTCTAATCTTTAATATTTTCTTTTTTTCTGCTTGCTTAGGTTTAGTTTGTTCTTCTTCAGTTAGTTTCTTAAGGTGGAAGTTTATATTGAGTTCAGATCTTTCTATGTTGGATTTTTTTTTTTTTTTTTTGAGATGGGGTCTCATTATGTCATCCAGGCTGGAGTGTAGTTGTGCAATCATGGCTCTCTACAACCTCCGCCTTCCAGGCTCAAGCAGTCCTCCCACCTCAGCTTCCTCAGTAGCTGGGACCACAGGCATGTGCCATCATGCCTGGCTTTTTTTTTTTTTTTTTTTTTTGAGACAGTGTCTTGCTCTGTCGCCCATACTGGAGAGCAGTGGCGTGATCTTGGCTCACTACAAGCTCTGCCTCCTGGGTTCAAGTGATTCTCCTGCCTCAGCCTCCTGCTGGGATACAGGCGTGCACCACTACGTCTGGCTGATTTTTGTGTGTATATTTGCAGCTGTAAACCTCCCTCCCTATCTCCCTGATTGCTTTAGCTGCATCCCATAACCTTTGGTAGGTTGTGTTTTGTTTTCATTTATTTCTAAATATTTTTAAATTTCCTTTGAGATTTCTTCTTTGACCAATTTTTTATTTAGGAGTAGGTTGTTTAATTTCTACACATTTGTGAATTTCTCCAATTTATTTATGTTATTAATTTCGAATTCCATTCTATTTTGGTCAGATAAGGTACTTTGTATGATTTTAGTCCTTGTATATTTATTGAAACTTGTTATATGGTATGGAGAATGTTCCATATGCACTTTAAAAGAATGTGTCTTCTGCTGTTGCTGGAGTGTTCTGTAGATGTCTGTTAGATCTAGTTGATTTATACTTTTGTTCAAGCTTTTTGTTTCCTTATCTTTTGTCTAGTTTTTGTCTCTGTTATTGGATGTTGTGTATTGATGTATATTACATTTGAATTCTACATTTCTCCCTTAAGTTCTGACATTTGCTTTGAGTATTTTATGGCTTTGTTGTTAGGTGCATATATGTTTGTAATTGTTTCATTTTCTAGATGGATTGACCCTATTATTATAAAATGTTATCTTTAGTCTTTAGTGAGACTTTTTGACTTGAATTCTATTTTGTCTGCTATTGGTTTGGCTACTTCAGCTGTCCTTTGTTACTGTTTGCATGGCATACACACATGCACATACACACATATAAATAAATACCATTAAATAATATAATGTAGCAACTCTGGAAATCATCTTACCTCTCTTCATCTCCAAGGTTTGCTGTTATTGCTGTTTTTTTCTTTCTGCTGTTCATTTTTTGACGTTGCTGAGCTAATTCTTTTGCATCTGTGCTGTGGTCTGAATGTTTGTGTTCCCTTTAAGTTCATAGGTTAAAACTCTAACCCTCAAATTACAGTTTAGGGAGGCGATTAAGTCAAGGGTAGAGGCCTCATTAATGGGATTCGTGCCCTTACAAAAAGAAGCACAAGAAAGAAACCTCACCCCTTTCATCATGTGAGGACACAGTAAAAAGGCGACATTCATGAGGAAGTGGACCTTCATCAGATATTGAGTCTGCCAGTGCCTTGATCTTGGACTTTCCACTGTCCAAAACTGTGAGAAATAAATGTTATAAGCCACCCAATTTATAGTATTTTGTTATAGCAACTCAAAGAGACAAAGAAAAACAGTTTGTATTCTGTGTTATTCGAAGCCACTGAAATCTCTGCTTGGCTAGCTTAGGGGTCAGCTAAGGAATAAACAGATATTTCCTTAAATATTTGAAAACAGTTAAGTCTGTTAGCGTTTGTTGAGAGACTCTGTGTAGACTCACACCTTTAATGCTTAGGCATACACTTTACAACTCTGCTGTAGCCTTTACTTCCTGCCATTGTGGAGCTTCAGGGTCAGCAGAAGTGAGAGCCATAAGACCTTCTTAAGTCTTTCTTGGTCATGTGCACAGCCCTATGTGTGAGTGTGACCATCTTGATCCCCAGGAATGTGTCAAACCTTTTCACAGCCCTTTATAGATGTCTCATTCTCCAACTTTTCCTTTTAATTTTTTTGGTCAGCTCTTCATCTCAGACAGCTGCAATGTTAATTAAATGCTGCTGAATGTTTTTGATGAACATCCCTGGGGCTGTAAGGCTGTTTGCGGTGAACAAGTTTTGAGGAAGGTCAAATTAAGCAAACCTTGTGAATGGGGTTTTCAGGGAACTGCTGGACAGGTCACATAATGACATTTCTCCTGTGGTGCAGTTTTTAGGGTGCTCTAAAAGTGTTCTGGCTGTTCCCGTGGCTGCTAGGCTGCTGGTTTTCACCACGATTGCAATGCTGTTGATTTTAAGGCTACTATGGAGCTAGAGAGAGGAGTGTGGGAATACGGAAAGTAAAACTTTACAAAGTTCACTGTCCTTGTTCATATTTGGCCATTTTTCTTGAGTAATTACACCTCAGAATGTTAAAATCCTGTGGTTAATTTCCAGAGTTATGCAATATTTGATTTTGACAATTTTGCCCAGTGTTGTTACTTATATGGAGTAGTAGCTTTTCAGAGATCTGTACTTTGCCAGTCCCACTGATGTGACTCTCAGGTCTCTTCACTTTCATCGCCTGAGTTGGAGATAAAAGAAGACAATGTCTTGCAGAAAAGCTACAAGCTTTCCTGGGAAAATAACAGATAGAGTGAAAGGAAGATAGAATTTGAAAATAAGGTCAGATGCATGCAGATGCATGGCTCATGCCTATAATCCCAGTACTTGGGAGGTCCAGTACTTGGGGTTGATCGATTGAGTCCAGGAGTTCCAGACTAGCCTGGGCAACACAGCAAAACCCCATTTCTACAGAAAAGTACAAAAATTAGCTGGGTGTGTGGCATGTGCCTGTAGTCCCAGCTACGAGGGAAGCTGAGGTGAGATGATCACTTGAGCCCAAAAGGTTGAGGGTGCAGTGAGCTGTGATCGCACCACTGCACTCTAGCCTGGGAAACACAGCAAGGCTCTGTCTCAAAAACAGTGAAAAGAAAAAGAGCACAGAGGAGTCAGTAATTGTGTGGGCAAATTTTTCTTAAGATTAGTAGGGTAGCCTGACATTCATAGTAAGGCAGATCAAAAATGAAATGATCAACTCTATTGATAATAGGAAAAGAGGGAAATAAATTTCTTGGCTTCCTATACAATATCCCGTTCTGCTTTCAGCCCTTCATCTTTCCCCAGTTTTACTCTGTCATGGTTCTCCGTCTTAACCAATGCCTTGCATTGTACTTCATCCATTTTCCAGGGCCCATCCTAAATGCTGTAAATCCTTTGTCTTCTCCCTGTAGAACAGTTAGCCATGCCCGTCTCTCTTCTCCCTTGGCAGTCTACTCACTTGCCGTAACGTACTCTATTTTACTTACATATGACTCAGTCTGTCTGATCAGTAGCAAAGTTCTCATCAAGAACAAGAACTGGGTGTTACTTATCTGTTTCTGGGTGCTAACTCAGTACATGGCGTATAATAAATTATATGTAAATATGTACTGGATAAAAGAAGGTAGGAAAAGAAAAAGACAAGGTTTTGTTGAGTTTCAAGAGTATGTATTAACTTACTCAATATAATATGTTTTTTAGCAAGTGCTAGGACTCATTTCTGTTTCTTTGGGGTATTTCTAGGAAAACGAATATTGATAAAACATAGTCTGGTACCTTCAAAGAGGTTGTAATATAGTGGGAAAATTAGGTAGGAAAACATCTTAAATAATAAAATGTTAAAATTACTATAACAAAATGAGAGGCACAGCTTCTGTTTCTGTCAAAGATGAAATATACCCATTCCTCCCAGATCCTCTTCTTACAACTAAAAACATGGACATAACATGACAAACAAGCATAGGAAGATTCCGAAAGGTGGGAAAACAAAGCTAGACTGCCTAGGAATCTCAAGACTTGAAAAACAACATGGCAGTAATTTCCTTGGGTTTCCTTTTTGCCTCCCATATATCCCAGACATGGTACTACAGACGTCACCACCCTGGAATGGCCGAAAAGCGCAGGAAAAGTTACCTCCAAGAAAAACTTGTCCCTTTAGTCAAAGGATCAGGAAAAGGATGGTCAAATGCCGATGCCTGCCCTATGCTAGCCCAGCACCAATGGAAAAGCCCCACCACTACCACCACCACATAATACACATGAACACTCTACAGTTGCAGTGGAACTGAGCAAGATGTAAATATCGCACACACGGCCATCCTGTCTTATGAAATCAAGCAGCGATGCTCCAATTCTCGCAACTGGTCGTTTCCATGGAGCTGAGGAGTGAGTTAATCTTCCATCCTGCCTACCAGATGCATATGATACCCCACTTCCCTCTTTGGGAGGTGTCAGCAGATCTGAGGTAGCAGGGCAGAGCAGTTGGCAGTGCTCTAACCCCCCTGCCAGAATAGTGTCTGCAGAACCAAGCGAGAAGCCGATGTCATTCCCCATCCAGGGGAGGCTGACCGTCTTCAAATTCCCCTAACGAGGTAGTTTGGGCAGAGCCGAGATGAAGCTGATCTCGCATTCCCCATCCAGTAAAAGTAGGCAGTGCTCCAGTTTTCCTACCAGAATAGTGCCAGTAGGTTCCAGTGGTGAGATAAGCTTCCAACCCTGCCTGGCAGCAAAGAAACTTAATGAGGCAGGGCAAGTCTCCTGGTACCAGTGAGACCCAGTACAAACTGAGCCTCCACTTCCTACCAGCATAAACAAAGTGGTACGAGGTGGGTATAGTGGACACTACCTCCTTCCCTTCCCAGATGTCAACAGAGAACTGGTCTTCTGCCTCCAGACTGCAGCAACAAAGGTGTGTGTGTGCCAGACTTCCGATTTCCCTTTTCTTGGAGGCAGTGGGTTCTTGAAGGGAACGAGACAGCAGTAGTTGGTACCCTTCTTCTACCAGGTAGTTGTCAGCCAAGAGGGTAGCTGAATTTCCACTTACTCATCTCTGCTGAGGCAGTGTGGGTCAGTGCTCCTTTTCTGCTGCAGAGCCCAGCAGGAAGCTGACCACACACACCTACCTGTCTCTTGTCTTGTACCTCAGTAGAGGATTGCTGACTAAAAAATAGATTACATAGATGCAGAATCTCATAGTGTCCAGAGTCTAGGGTTCAACAGAAAATCACTCTTCATGCCAAGAACCAGTAAAATCACAATGTCAATGAGAAAAGACAACTGACATCAACACCTTAGATTTTGCGATGATCTGACAAAGATTTTAAAGCAGCTTTATAAAAATGGTTTAACAAATAATAAATTCTCTGGAAACAAATGAAAAAAATAGAAAATCTCAACAAAGAAATAGAAGCTTTTAAAAAACAACCAAATGGAAAATACAGGAGTGAAAAATATTATCACCAAAAGAAAAAAAGCCTCACTAGGTAGACTCTGTGGTTGATTAGAGATGACAGGTTAGAATCAGTGAACTGGAAGACAGATCAATAGAGTTGCCTAGTAAGAACAACAGGACCTGTGGAACAATTACAAAAGAGTTAACATTTGTGTCACTGGAGGCCAGAACAAGTGGAGAGAGTGAAGAGGACTGGAAAAGTATTCAAAGGAATAATCGCCGGTAACTTCCCAAATGTGGCCAATGACATAAGCCTACAGGTTGAAGAAGCTGAGCAAACTTCAAAATAGCATAACCCCAAAGAAATCTGTGCCAGGGCACATCATGTTAAAACTTCTGAAAACCAAATACAAAAAAAATTTAAGTAGAGATAAATTATGCGTTACTTATAGGGGTACACCAATTCACATGTCAACAGTTTGTCGTTTGAAAGCATGGAGTACAGAAGGAAGTGGAACAACATTTTTCAAAGTACTGAAGGAAAAGAACTGTTACAAATCTTATATCTAAGTGAAAATATTCTCCAAAAATGAACGGAAATGAAAAATTTCTCAGACAAAGGAAAGTGAAGAGAATTTGTTGCTAGCCATCATGCCCTTCAAGGATAGCTAAAGGAAGTTATCCAAACAAAAGGAAAATGACAACAGAAGAAGGTTTGGAGTTTCAGAATGGAAAGAACATCAGAATGGGTAACAATAAGGGCAAATATAATAGATTACCTTTCTCTTGAGTTTCTTTTTTTCTCCCCCTTCCTTCCCCTTCCCCAGTTCCCCTTCCCAATGCAGGGTCTTGCTGAAGTGCAGTGGCATCATCACGGCTCACTGAAGCCTCAACCTCTTGGGCTCAAGTGATCCTCCCGCCTTAGCCACCTCAAGTAGCTGGCACTACAGGTGCACACCACCAGGCCAGGCTAATTTTTCTTGCTTTTAAAATTTTTTGTAGTGATGGGGTCTTGCTGTGTTGCCTAGGCTGGTTTCAAACTCCTGGGCTCAAGCAGTCCTCCTGCCTTGGCCTCCCATAGTACTGAGATTACAGGTGTAAGCCACTGTGCCCGGCCTCATTAATTTCTTAAATCATATTTGATAGTTGAAATAAACATTATAGCATCATCAAATGTAGTATTCAATGTATGTGGAAGGAATATTTAAAACAATTATAGAGAGGATAAAAGAACCTAAATGGATCTAAGGTTTCCACACTTCATGCAGAGTGGTAATCGTGGTTTTTTTTTTTTTTTTTTTTTAAGATGGTCTCACTCTGTCACCCAGGATGGAGTGCAGTGGTGCAATCACAGCTCACTGTAGTCTCAAACTCCTGGGCTTAAGTAATCCTTCCACCTCAGCTTCCTAAGTATCTGGGATTACAGGCTCACGTCACCACACCCACCTAATTTAAAAATTTTTTTTGGAAAGGGTCTTGCTGTGTTGCCCAGGCTTGTCTCAAACTCCTAGGCTCAAGTGATCCTCTCAGCTTGGCCTCCCAAAGTATTGGGATTATGAGCATGAGCCACTGTACTTGGCCAGTAAAATGTTGTTATTAGTAGACGGTGATAAATATATAATAATAGCTAGAGCAACCAGTAAGAAAACTGTATAAAGTAATGGACTCAAAAGTTTTGAAAACAAATTGAGATGGAATCCAAAAAAGAAATGTGCATTTCACTTACAGGAAGGTTAAAAAAGAGAGAGAAACAGAATAACAAGAAAGAGAAGCAGCAAACGGAAAACAAAATATAAAGTAGCAACTTAATTTCTCACATACTGGTAATAGCCTTTAATGTAAGCTGGCTAAATATACCAATTAAAAGGCAGAGATTTCATGTTAAATGTTTGGGGATTAAAAACAATGATAAAAGACAGAGTGACAAAATAGATTTTAAAAGGCAGGATTTAACAATTAGATGTCTACAGCACACTAATTTCAAATATAACAACGTAGGTTGATAATGAGAGAGGATTAAAAAAATGTATCATGCAATACTAAAACAAGCAGGAGCTGCTATATTATTGTCAAAGAAAGTAGACTTCAGGTGGAGAAAATTACTAGAGACACAAAGGGATGTTACATTGTTAAAAGATTGAATTCACCAAGAAGAAATGTGATCCTAAAGGTGTACACACCAAACAGCAGAGCCTCAAATTACATGTAGCAAAATGGATAGGTATGTTGGTGTAGTGTGGGGAAAAAAAAGATAGGATGGAAGGAGGAATAGTGCCACAGTTACATGTGAATGCTTCAGCACCTTCTCTCCAAAAATCAGCAAGGATACAGAAGATCTGAACAACACAGTCATCCAACAGCGTCTAATAAATACATATAGAATACCCAGGCAACAAGAGAAGAATACACATTTTTAATTTTTTGTTTTGTTTTGTTTTTGTTATGGTAGAGATGAAGTCTCACTATATTGCTCAAGCCAGTTTCTAACTCCTGGGCTCAAGGAATCCTCCCACCTCAGCCTCCCAAAGTGTTGGGGGATTACAGGTGTGAACCACCGCATCTGGACCCAAATAAAGTGATCATGGCATAGTCACCAAGATAGACCACATCTTGAGTTATGAAACAAACTTCACCTCATGTGAAAATGAAGTAATGTAGCATATGTTCTCTGACCATCTGGAACTACAAACTAGAAATCCGTAACAGGACAACAGAAAATATCCAGATGCTTGGAAATTAAACAACATACTTATAAATAAGTCACTGGTCAAAGAGGAAATCTCAAAGTATTTTAAAAATATGTAGAACTGAATGAAAATGAAAGTACAACATATCAAAATATGTGAGATATAGCTAAGCAGCACTGAGGAAAATTTACAGCTCTAAGTGCTTACATTAAAAGAAAAAAGATCTTAGCAGTGAGCTATGTTCTTACCTTAGGAACCTAGATAAAGAAGAGCAAGTCTGGGCACAGTGGCTTATGCCTATAATCTTATCACTTTGGAAGGCTGAGGCAGGTGGATCATTTGAGGCCAGGAGTTGGAGACCAGCTTGGCCAACATGGTGAAAACCGTCTCTACTTAAAAAAAAAAAAAACAAAAATTAGCTGAGTGTGGTGGCACACACCTGTAGTCCCAGCTATTCAAGAGGCTAAAGCAGGAGAATTGCTTGAGCCTGGGAGGCAGAGGTTGCAGTGAGCAGAGATCACGCCACTGTACCCTAGTCTGGGCAACAGAGTAAGACTTCGTCTCAAAAAAAAGAGACCAAGATAAGCCCAAAGTAAGGAGGAAGGAAGAAAATATAAAGATAAGCAATGAAGTCAATAAGATTGGAAATTGGAAAACAATAGAGAAGAATCAGTGAAACAAAAAGCTGGTTCTTTTTTTAAGAATTTAACTTACTTTTTAAGAGACGGAGTCTCACTATGTTGCTCAGGCTGGTCTTGACCTCCTGGGCTCAAGCAGTCCACCTGCCTCAGCCTCCCAAAGCACTGAGATTATAGGCGTGAGCCATCATTCCTAGCCAAAAGCTTGTTCTTTAAAAAAATTAATAAAGCTCATAATCCTTTAGCAAGACTGATGGATAAATGGAAGACACAAATCACATTAGAAGTGATATGGGAGGGACATCACTATAGACACCGCAGCCATATGACCTAGCAATTTCACTCCTAGAGAACTGAAAACATACCCACCCAAAAACTTGTACATGAATGTTTATAGCAGCATTATTTAAAACATGGAAATAAGTCATCTGTAGAGGCTAAAGTGAGGCAGTTGCAGGAAGATCGCTTGAGGCCAGGAGATAGAGACCAGCCTGGCCAACATAATAAGATCCTGTCTTTATTTTTAAAAAGGTGGGGAGGGGGCCAGGTGAGGTGGCTCATGCCTATAATCCTAGCACTTTGGAAGGCTGAGGTAAGCGGATCACCTGGGGTCAGGAGTTCAAGACCAGCCTAGCCAACGTGGCGAAACTCTGTCTCTACTAAAATATAAAAACAGTTGGGCCTGGTGATATGTGCCTGTAATCCTAGCTACTGCACTCCAGCCTGGGTGACAGCACGAGAATCCGTCTCAAAAAAAAAAAAAAGGCTGGGCAAGGTGGCTCACAACTGTAATCCCAGCACTTTGGGTGGCTGAGGCGGGCATATCACCTGAGGTTGGGAGTTTGAGAATAGCCTGACCAACATGGAGAAACCTCCTCTCTACTAAAAATATAAAATTAGCCGGGTGTGGTGGCGCATGTCTGTAATCCTTGAACCCAGGAGGGTTCAAGGTAATGCTTGAACCCAGGAGGCGGAGGTTGCGGTGAGCCAAGATTGCACCATTGCACTCCAGCCTGGGTAACAAAGCAAAACTCTGTCTCAAATAATAATAATAATAATAATAATAATAATAATAATAATAAGGGTGGGGAGGTAGGGAAACAACCCGATCAACTGTTGAATTTATAAACAGAATGTTTCCCTTCTCTGTAGAGAAGGGAAAACATGGAGTGACTGCCATGGGTATGGAGTTTCTTTTCTTGGGTAATGAAAATGTTCTAAAATTAGGTAGCGATGATGATTATACAACTCTGTATATATACTGAAAACTTCTGAATGGTATGCTATAAAATGGAAATTGTGTAATACGTGACTTTTTTCTCAGTAATGGAACAGAATAGAGAGCCCAGAATTAGATTGTCATACTGATGCTGGACTGATTTTTAACAGAGGAGCAAAAGCAATTCAATGTAGGAAGGATAGCCTTTTCATCAAACGGTATTAGAGAAATTTACCATACACAGGCGAATCAATGAACTTTGATCTAAACCTCATGCTTTATGCAAAAATTAACTCAAAATGGGTCGTGGGCTTAAGTATAAAATGTAAAAGTATAAAACTTATAGAAATGTGCATAGAAGAGTACTTAAAGGTTGTAGGACTAGGTGAAGAGTTCTTAGACTTTGACATAGTACAATCCACAAAAGAATAGATTGGTAAATTGCATCTCATCAGAATTGAAAACTTTCTGTCTATGAAAGATGCTATTAAGAGAAGGAAAGATGAGATACAGAGAAAATATTTGCAAACCACATATCCAACAAGAGACTAGTATCTAGAGTATGTAAAGAACCTTTAAAACTCAACAGTCTAAAAGCAATTTAATTAGAAAATGGACAGAAGGCATACACTGAAGAGGATATATAAATGATAAACAAGCAAATTAAAAAATGTTTAACATTACAACCCATTCGAGAATGCAAATTAAATTTACAATATCAGTACACATCAATCAGAATGTCTAAAATAAAATAACGAAAAGGCCAAATTGGCAAGAAGTTCTAAGCAATACCAAGTGCTGGCAAGGAGGCAGAGAAAGTGGATCACTCAAACGTTGCCAGTGGAAATGTAAAATGGCACAACCACTCTGGAAACACTTTGGCAGTTTCTTAAAAAACTAAACACAACCTGGTAATTGCACTTCTGGGCATTTATCCCAGAAAAACAAAAACCTACATTCTCCAAAAATAAAAAAATAAAATAAAACAAAACCTGCCCATGAATTTCTGTAGCAGTTTTATATAGAATAGCCCAAATAGTAGAAACAGTCCAGATGTCCTTCAGTGGATGAATGGTTAAGCAAACATCCGTATTTACAGAATGGTACTCAGCAACAAAAAAGAGTGAGCTGTTGATACGTGCAACAGCTTGGATGGATCTTTAGGAAATTATGCTGGGTGAAAAACATGAGTCTCAGAGGTTACATACTGTATGATTCTATTTATATAATCTTTTTAAAAGTACAGTTTTAAAAAATCAGCTGACTTTAAGATTCAGAAAAGGCAAAATTTAGAACTGTAGACCAGATTTGTAGTTGCCAAGATTGAGGGAGGTAGGACAGAAGGAAGTTGGGTGCAATCGAGGGATCCTTGAGACTATAGTAGTGTTCATTGTCTTGATTGAGTGGTGTTGACATGAACCTACTTATGTAATAAAATTGTGTAGAATTTACACACTCAAATTAGTAATAGTAAGAGTGAGAAATCTAAATAAGATTAGTGCATTGTATCAATGTCAGTATCCTGGTTTTGATATTGTACTATAGTTTTGTGAGATTTTACCATTAGTAACTGGGTAAAGGGCACACAACATCTTTATTATTTCTTATAATTGCATTTTAATCTATAATTATCACAACATAAAAGGTTCTAAAACGTTTAAAAGGAACCAGATTAATAAAGATGGAAAAGTAATATAGTGTGAGGCACTTGGAAACTTTAGAGCAAATGATGTTTGAACTTGGCTTTGAAGGAGGAATAGGATTTCAGTATACTTTTGTATTATTTTTTAAAAAAGGGCTGGGCATGGTGGCTCACGCCTGTAATCTCAAAACTTTGAGAGGCTGAGTCAAGAGGATTGCTTGAACGCAGGAGTTCGAGACCAGCCCGGGCAAGATGGTGAGACCCTCATCTTTACAAAAAATTAAAAAAAAAAAAATTAGCCAGATGTGGTGGCACATGTCTGTGGTTCCAGCTACTCAGGAGGCTGAGATGGGAGGATCACTTGAGTCCGGAAGGTCGAGACTGCAGTGAGCTTTGATCATGCCACTGCATTCCAGCCTGGGCAACAGAGTAAGACCCTGTCTCCAAACAATTAGGAAAAGAAAAAGCAGTTAACATGGTTACCTCATGCTCTGAGAAAACCTCTCAGTAGGGGGATATGCCTGCTTGGTCCTTGAATTGCCTCAGTAACCATAGGCCAAGGTGAAATTCAGAAGACTCTGAGATTTTGCTTTGAAGAGCATGAACAACACAATTTTTGGATTGGAAAAGATTGGTAAAATTTGGGTATTTTGTGCCTAGTTTCTCAAAAGGAGATGGAGAGAGAGAGAGAAAGAGAGGGAGAGAGAGAGAGGGGTGGGGGGAGAGAGAGAGAGAGATTGAGAGAGAAACTAGGCCTGGCACTTAGGGAAGAAGTCTAGACTACAAATATCTGTTTAGGTGCATGAAGGTAGTAGTTATGGGCACCAAAGTGAATGAGTATACATACGGTGAGCATGTAATGTGATGATGGAAGAGGACAAACAATAGACTGTGAAGATCTCCAAAATATAAAGGGTAGAAGGAAGTTTCTTAGGAAAAGATGGTGTTGGGGCACAGAAAGGCAGATATTAGAAGAGTTAAAGAAAAGGCAATGGCAAAGTTGGTGACAGGTTCCAAACAAGGATGTTCCAAACCCTGTGCTCTGCTGCAGTGAGGTCAGCTGGGACAGAGCTAGAACAGAGGTCACTGTGGTCAGCCATGAAGCCCTTTTCTCTGTCCTTTGGATATCTCAAGAGTTATCTCTGTCTTTTGGATATCTCAGTAATGCAGTGATTGGAGCTGAAGCCAGATTTTAGTCTGTTGAGGAGGTGAAAAAGTGGGGATCCTAAATGTAAACATCTCTTTTAAGGAACTTTGCTTTGCAGAGGAGGTGAGAGGGAGCTTGAAAGAAGCAGCGTCCTGAAGATACTTTTGTGAACTGGGGAGATTTGAGCTTGCTGGCAAGCAGTGGGTAAGGAGCCAGTGGGTGACATACATATTTTTGGACTCCTTTTTGGAAATTGTCTTCAGAGCCTGAGGCACATTTTCAACAAGGACAAATCTTCATCTTTTGAGGGTGGATTTAATTTTTGAAAGCAGCCAAGTCAATTCAGAACCAAGGGTGGTAAATCAGGTGGGTGATCAAGTTGGATGATACAACTTCAAAAAACAAGTATGATTTTAAAGT
>PVKV010031027.1:0-21530 GCA_004027835.1 Alouatta palliata
TGTCCATGTGTTTGCATTGTTCAACACCCGCCTATGAGTGAGAACATGCGGTGTTTGATTTTCTGTTCTTGTGTCAGTTTGCTGAGAATGATGGTTTCCAGGTTCATCCATGTTCCTACAAAGGACATGAACTTATCATTTTTGATGGCTGAATAATATTCCATGGTGTATATGTGCCACATTTTCCCTGTCCAGTCTATCATCGATGGGCATTGGGATTGTTTATCCTACATATTTGCTGCTTTGTATACTCTGACCTAATTTTTCCGCCTTGCCCCCAAACCCAGACCTAGTAACCACTGGTTTATTCTCTCTATATTTGACCTTTTTTTTTCAGTTCATCCATGTTGTGGCAACACAATCTCCTTTTTTAAGGCTGAATAACGTTCCTGTGTGTGTGTGTGTGTGTGTGTGTGTGTGTGTGTGTGTGTGTGTACACATATACACTATAGCTTATCAACCATAATGCAACTGCAACATCTGTGTTCAGTCTCTTGTTACTCTGTCATCTTATAAAGTTGATATTTCCTGTTGAATTGGTCTATATCTGTGAATTAAATCATAGTGGCATTTGTGTATTTTTTTTCTTTTTTTAAAAAAAGGGAACTTAACCCACCGATACTGTCTACAATCTGCAGAAGAGTGGTAAATATTAATAGGATTTGGTCCTACATTTCCTAAAATGTTAATTCTTTGTATCTATAAAACTCACTTGAACTTGTAAGAATATATGAATAATCTGGCCAGGCACAGTGACTCATACCTGTTAATCCTAGCATTTTAGGAGGCTGAGGTGGGAGGGTTGCTTAAGGCCAGGAATCCAAGACCAGGCGAGGCAACACAGCAAGATCCCTTCTCTTCAAATGATAAAAATGTTAGCCAAGCTTGGTTGCACACACCTGTAGTCAGGAGGCTGAGGCAGAAGGATCCCTTTAGCTCAGATGTTTGAGGCTGTAGTCAGCCATAATTGCACTATGGTACTCCAGCCTGGACAATGGAGCAAGACCCTGTCTTTCAAAGAAGAAGGAGAAGAATATATGGACAATTTGCCTTTAAAAAGTTTGATTCTGGGCTGGGCACAGTGGCTCACATCTGTAATCCCAGCCCTTTGGGAGGCCGAGGTGGACGAATTACCTGAGGTCAGGAGCTCAAGATCAGCCTGGCTAACATGGTGAAACCCCATCTCTACTAAAAATTTTTAAAAATTAGCTGGACATGGTGGTGCACACATGTAATCTCAGCTATTCTGGAGGCTGAGACAGGAGATTCGCTTGAACTCAGGAGTTGGAGGTTGCAGTGGGGCAAGATTGTACCACTGTACTCCAACCTGGGCAACAGAATGAGACTATGTCTCAAAAAAAAAAAAAAGTTTCCCTCTGGCATGATTGCCAAAAATTAAAAACAGAATGTATGATTATTAAGGGAAAATGCTAACTTTCCCTGATGAAGGTTTTTTTTTTTTTTTTTGAAACAGTTGCACTCTGTTGCCCAGGCTGGAGTGCAGTGGCACAATTTTGGCTCACTACAGCCTCTGCCTCCCAGGTCCAAGCAATTCTCATGTCTCAACCTTCCAAGTAGCTGGAATTACAGTGGAATTACAGGTGTGCCCCACCATGTCTGGCTAATTTTTGTCCTTTTCCTTTTTTTAGTAGAGAGGGGGTTTCCCTATGTTGGCCAGGCTGATCTCGAACTCCTAACCTCAAGTGATCTACCTGCCTTGGCCTCCCAAACTGTTGGGATTACAGGTGTGAGCCACAGCACCTGGCCTGCCCAGGCTTTTAACCATTTCTTTTTCCTATTGTTTTAGCAAAGTAATTTTGGGGAAAAACCAGTATTATTTTTGTCATTATAATTGATAGTGACAGCACTCATTAAGTGGAGGAATTTTTTTGCATTATTTTGTTTGGAATCCTTTCCTGAAATAAGAGTGATTCTATTATACACTTACAAGCCCAAGAGATGCCAACCATCTTTATGAGGTGTGGCTACTTCACCTGTTGCTTTGGGTCTCATCCTTTGTTATTCTAATGAATTACCACACACACCTGTGTGAGATTTAGCTTTTGGAGATGTAGCTTTTGGGTTTGCCTGTGTTTATCTTGTCCCAGATAAATACAGACAAACATTGTTCATGATATATATTTTTTTAGTTTATTGATATTATTATCCCATTTGTTTACATTTTCTTTTATTTTCTTCCCTGCCTGTCTATTTCATGTCATGTACTAATAACATCACTAAGTTGAAATACAGATTCTGAGTCCTGAGACAGCCCACATCTTGGCTGCAGGACTGACTCAGATCAATAGTTGGGCTAAAAGGCCAGCAATTTGGCATGGACTTTGTGATCCTAGCCCAGAGGAATCCTTTTTTCCCTCCCTTCCTGTCATTAGAAGTGAACCACTCTTAAACAATCTGCCCCTAGTCATGTCCTAACCAACTAGTATGGCTAACAAAAGTGATGACAACAGCACTATTTTCACTTCCCAGACTAGGAACCAGAAGGAATAACTCCAGCTGCAGCGTCCCTTACCATACTATTTTACATACCTAGTAATTGTTTATTATGCTGTATCCTAATCATGGATGAGGAGCTCAGTACTGACATTTTTCTATCCTAGTCATAAGGGGGCTGTGCACACAAATTTTAGCAGTTACATGTTTAGCAGGTTAAATTACTCCAGTATTCACACTTGTGGATGGCTTCTGAACAACAGCAGCAGGAAAGCCCTGAGTTACTGTAAAGCCCAGAGTTACTGCTGGCTTACAGTGAAAACAGACCAAATCATGAGACTATTTATTTTTATTATGTAACTGCCTACTTATTTCAATTTGATTGATGTTCTTTTATGTTCATACACATTTTTTTTTGTTTGTTTTTTGAGATGGAGTCTCACTCTGTCGCCCAGGCTGAGTGCAATGGCACAGTCTTGGCTCACTGCAACCTCCGCCTCCCAGATTCAAATGATTCTCCTGCCCTATCATTGACCCGTTGAAGGCACCAGGCTGCCTCCAAGTGAAAACGTTCTGGAGTGACCCTGTTCTCTACTCTGGGGCAACTTTACCTAAACCCCAAAACATGTAACCAGTTACATCTGCAGTGAGGATGGGCAGAGATACTGCTGGAATTAGATAGATGCAGGCAAAATGACAAGTTGATGACAAAGGAATTTACGTGGTGGTGCTGTCTACCTCAAAAGACAGCTGTCTCCCTGAAATGCCTCATTTTAGAAAGCAGGTTTTTAAGTGTTGATACAGATCTGATTTCTACAATGTTTTCACCATAACTGAAAACTATTTATTAGTCTCCCTGATGCAAATGGCCCTTTATTGGTAATATTTTCAGTACCTTATCATTTAATAGGAATATTTTTCTGATTGATATAGTATCATTTGTATTAACAAACTGTCTAGCTAAAGCCCGATAATTTTTTGCTAACAATTAATTTTTTTTTCTTTGTACTTTGGCTTGTGTCTTTTACCTGATGAACATCTGAGAAAGGAGAAAATAAGCCTTCTCTTATTTCAGTAAGGGCATAATCACCAGTTACCAGTTTAAACCCAAGTATGTTGTTATAAAAAAATTCATTATCTCTTGTATTAAGACAATTTTATGGAGTATGTTGATACTGAGTATTAGACTTGTTTGCATTATATTGTTGAAGAAAGTGTAGTGCTCTGTAACTTACCTGTGAGCCTAAATGTTTATGTTTAGTATCTTAGGAGCTGCTTTCTTTGATTTTTTTTACTTTGTAATATTTAATTTGGGTCAGCTTTTGTATTAATTTGTTTCCGTGCTGCTAGGAGGATACAAAGGAAAGAGGTTTAATTGACTCACAGTTCCACATAGCTGGGGAGGCCTCAGGAAACTCAAAATTATGGAAGAAGGGGAAGCAAACATGTTCTTCATATGGTGGCAGGAGAGAGAAGTGCCAGCAGGGGAAATGCCAGACACTTATGAAACCATCAGATCTTGTGAGACTTACTCTCAGGGGAACACTGTGGGGAACCACCCCCAGCATTTAATTACCTCCCACAAGCTCCCTCCCCCAGCACGTGGGAATTATAATTCAAATTATAATTCAAGATGAGATTTGGGTGGGGACACAAAGCCAGACCATATCAGTTATGTCCCCAAAGAGAGCGATTACTTGTATGTCCTTTTTAAAAATTGTCTATAATAAATTTGAATCTAAAAACTGACTCTACAGTCAAATGATATACATGGTTTATTAGTATGCATTTAATCTATCTGATTATTAAATATATGGCCATGTACTAGTTTTTTTCTTGTTGTATCACTAGAACTTTGATTCCTTTCATCTTTTCTGCTGACAGTTACCAGTTAGAACATTTGAAATGTGTTTTGTTGCTCTAAGACCAATTAGGAGGTAAATATCACACCATGATTTAAACACAGAAGTTATATGTTAAAAAAATGCTGAACTCTGATAAAAGAGTGACTATCAGATATAAGAAAACTATATTTTATGTTAGGGGTAAGGGAGACTATCCAAGGAAGGACAGATTTGGAAGGGATGCTAGGCTTCAGACTCCTTGTAAAGTTGTGTTTGCAGTCCACTGGATGGCAAAGAAGCTCACTGGGCAAGCAGGCAGTACCCTCTAGAGTGCAGGCTGGGGCAGGTGAGCTTTAGCCAGTGGCCAGGCTTACAAAGACGAGGGGTACCAGGGCAGACAGGAGGGCTGGAGCACATGGCATTCAGGTAAAGAGAGCTGTGTGAGGTTATCCCCAGGCCACACCAGAGCTGCAAGATTCCTGAGAAGCCTCATATTCTGGGCCCCTGAGCTGGGGCAGAGCTACTCATACTTCTGACATACCATGCAGCAACCAGACACTGCAAGAGTCTCCTCCCTCCTGCAATATCCCTTCAGAACGCTCCATCACAAAGGCTTAACATTGTGCTCACGGTGAAGGAGAATATTTTAAAGGATTTCTGTCCATGATCACAGAAAAGGTATTGAAGCAAGAATTTGGAGCTAAGATGGAAACTGGCACGTGTCATAAGAGGATTCTGTAAAAGGATCTTAGTGACTTCTCATCTGGAATTAGTCATGTTTATTAACAGCAAAAGGTTATCAGTGTTTCATGAAGTTAGGTAATTTAAGTTAAAGTCTGCATTACAGGAAATTCTGATGCCTTGCTATAAAGTACAAACTTCATTGTGGGAAGCTAGCAACTCAGTTATTAACCAAGCTAATGAGTCGCTCATAAGAGATATAACTGACAGGAGGACGCAAGGTTGGGAATATAATATGGGCTTCTGGTCATCCTTACTTTGTGAGTCTATACTCAGTTCCATAAAGCTGTTGAAATTTAATTTCAAGGAAAAAGCATGGTGCTGAAGTACATACTTAATGCTTGTGAGTATGTAATCAGTTATTCTGGTTACATACACGAATCTGTTGTTAGAGCTTTGGTCTTAGCCCAGTCCTAGAATTTCTCTTTAATTTCAAAACAGTAAATACAAGGTGCCCAATGGTTAAAGGACATAGCTATTGGCTCTCTTTTTGTCTTTAATTTACTCCTGTGCCAAATAGGAAATTGAAAAAAATTGTCTGTAGCTTCTGACCTATTCATTCAACCTAAAAGGTCTTTCTTATTATGGAAGACAAAGAAGAAGGTGATTAGGAAATGGGAGGTACCAGACCCAATTAAATCCAGTGATTCTGTGCATTCCCAGACTTTCGGTCCATGGTGCCTAGTGATTAAGTGGGTGGTGATAGATGGGTAGATGATCCTGCCAGACGTCTTCTCTTTATTAACTTTAAGCAAGGCTGAAATGAAAGAAAAAGTAATTTTACTGAGAAAGTAATTGGTTTCAAAAGATGGCTTGTCTAGGACAAGCCATTTCTTACCAGTGCTTCTCTGGCTTGATGCTTGAGCCTTTGGTAAGCACCTCATTTCTGTTGATTTTCTCATTCATAGTTGGAGTTTTGCATACTATCAAGACATGTTTATCAAGTCAAGAGTAGCAAATAGGTATTCACAGTACCCCTGCCATTCTAGACTTTGTTGGGAATGAATATAAAAGTAACTTCCAGTGTGGCTGTGTCATATTAGGAGCTTATTATGCAGTGTTTACATCATTGTGGTATGGTCAAACCAAACAGGAGAAAAGAATCTGTGTTGGCCAGGAGGCTGCACTAGAGGCCTCTGGACCCATTGAATTCATAGGCTGTGTGCTGTAGATTTTGCAGATGTCTACAAATCAGTGCTAACATTGGAATTAGTTCCAGGAGCTAATTAACCTCACACCATAACCTCAGAATTTGTTAGGCATTATATAGGCTAGGGACAGATAGGGAGTTCTGGAACTATTTATTATTTTACAGAAGTCTTAGTTAACTGAACATTCTGATTTCTCCAACAGCCAAAAGCAAGAGTTACTGCTGGCTTGCAGTGAAAACAGACCAAATCATGAGACTATTTATTTTTATTATGTAACTGCCCACTTATTTCAATTTGATTGATGTTCTTTTATGTTCATACACATTTTTTTTTTTTTGAGATGGAGTCTCAGTCTGTCGCCCAGGCTGAGTGCAGTGGCACAGTCTCAGCTCACTGCAACCTCCGCCTCCCAGGTTCAAATGATTCTCCTGCCTCAGCTTCCTGAGATTACAGGCGTCTGCCACCATGCCCAGCTGATTTTTGAATTTTTTGTAGAGATGGGTTTCACCATGCTGGCCAGGCTGGTCCTGATCTTGTGATCTGTCAACCTTGGCCTCCTAAAGTACTGGGATTTATAGGCATGAACCACCAGGCCCAGCCTATTCACACACATTTTTTAATCCTTACATAGCACAGTCAGTTCAGTCACTAATATAACCTTTGGGTTGTTTCCCTGAGAAAAACTCTGGCCTTCATGGGCTCCTTATTAATTTCAGCTCTAAAGTCAGAAATCAACATGAATTGCTTGCCTGACAGAAGTCTGACAGTTTAGCAGTTACTAGATATAGCCCTTAATATGAGCTAACTGCTGTTCAGTATTTTTCTTGGGTAGAGCAAGTGGGTGGATGATAAAAACAGCATGTTCTCTTGTCTTACAATAACCTTGATTATAGTCAAAGTTCTTTGCCTAACAATAACTTTGGTTATATTCAAAGCTGTCAGAAAATGACTGCATAATATTAAATGTAAGATTTGGAAAACATTCATTTTTAGATATTTATGTGTGTTTATATATGTGTTAGTACATATGTACATATATATCATAGGGGACATTAGTCTTAATTTTTAGTTCTACTAAGTCTCAGTTTAAAAAAGTGAGAGGTATGTGGCTTATGCTGTAATCACAGCACTTTGGGAGGCCAAGGTGGGTGGATTGCTTGAGTCCAGTTTGAGACCAGCCTGGCATCGAGGTGAAACCTCATCTCTATAAAAATCAGAAAAATTAGCTGTGTGTGGTGGTACACGATTGCAGTCCCAGCTACTCAGTGGCTGAGATGGAAGGGTCACTTGAGCCTGGGAGGACAAGGCTGCAGTGAGCCATGATCACACCACTGCACTCCAGCCTGGTGAGAGTGAGACTGTTGTCTCAAAAGAGAGAGAGCGAGTGAGTGATGCAAGGACTATCTTTAAACAGAACATTCTTTCCAGCTATTCAGGTCTCAGCCTAGGCTATGAAATGTGACCTACAGCATCCATCAGAAGTAAAATGCAGTAATTACAAATTAGTGTAACAGAAAGAATATCATGCAATGCCATGGCATAAATAAGGACGCATGAACAAAGGAAGTAATTCTAGCATAAAGAGGAAAATGGAACTGACAGTTTTTATAAAAGCTTGTCACATGTTTTCATATCAAGACAGGCAAGTCTTCCAAATTTAGCAATGTGTAGAAACATTCTCATGAAATGAGAAAAGGGGGTACTGGAGGGCAGGTTTTCATCCTTTCCAAATTCTTCTAAATTCTCCCACCCAGCGCTCATTTCAGATTCGAAATACCATACATTTACATTTATAAATTGAAATTTTAGAATGGGAAAGGACCAAGTGTTAGTGACTAGTGAAGTTTCAGGGTATTTCCAGAACTCTAAATGCATCTGTCCTTTAATGTTTGCTGCTTTCCACTTGCTTTCAAAAACCCAAATCAACTCAAAATTGATTCCAAAAATGCATGCAAATCTAGTGGAAAGGAAAATACTGCAAAAAAAATGAAGTGCTATATAAAAAAGCCAATTATTTGTGTGTCTATGGAACTGGGTGCACCTTTAACAAATACTCCTGATAGTCAAGCAAAATCCAGGATGCTCTAGTGTTGACATGAAAATAGAACTAGAATAAAATTTAAAAGCAATCAGTATATCATTTACTCTCATTTAGTTAGAATTTTGCACCAAGAAAACTTGAGTTAGAATGGAACAGAGGAAAATGTCAAGGTTCTGTGATTAAATATATATGTTTGCTGTATAATTTAGAAAAAATAATGCAAGGCACATGATGTATACAGCCAAGTGCCCTTTGATAACAGAACTTGGATGGTAGTGACACCTAGAGGCCGCTCCGCTGAGTACAAGTTACAGGGTGGGCTTTGTGTTGCATTTTAACCTTCACCATGGCAAATAAAAAGACCTGTGAAGACAGCTGTGAAAATAAAATCTACCCCTTAAAAAAGTCCATTATAGTATATGAGATTTACTTATGTTAAATTAGAATGAAGATCTGGGGAAGAGGAAGCTGCAGTATTTCAGAAAGTTACTTAAGTGGGTCAGGAAACCCGGGTTCTAGAAGGAGATGGGTGTTCCTCTCCTCTTGTTAGGGGGAACAAGGAGGGAGAGACCTGATAGGGGGCAGGAGACCATGGCCAGAGGCATTATGCTCCAGTTCACATGATTGCAGTGCTCATTCTCAGAGAGTTCTGGAGATTTTTAAAGGAAATCATAGACCACATAAGATTCCCTATAGCATCTATCACAGGATTTTGCATTGGTTATCAATAGAAAATATGCACCTAAACATGACTTTGCATTTTGGTGGAGTGCGATTGTGCAGACCACACAGTTGTGTGGAGCACATGGCTGTGCTAGCTGGGCCAGCAGAACGCTGGGGACAGAAGCCCTGGGGGTGTGAAAGGTGCCTTCCTTGGTCAGGTCTGAGAGCCTTCACCATGGGCTTCCCATGCCGCTCAGGGAGATAGAATATGAAGACAGAGAAGATGAGCCCTGCGGGACTTTTCTATTCATGTGTTCTGCAAAAGAACATTAATGGAGCACTATTGGTTTTCTGTACCCAAACTTAGTGGCTTAACACAATGAAAATATATCTTGGAGTTTAGGAGGTCAGAAGCCTAAAATGATTCTCACAGACTAAAATCAGTGTCTGTAGGGATGCTTTCCTTTCTGTTGACTGCAGGAGAAAATTTGTTTCCTTGTCTTTTCTAGCTTCTAGAGGCTGCCTACAAGCCTTGGCTCAAGGGTGCATCACTCTGACTCTGACATTCCTGCCTCTCTCTGAAAGGGACCCCTGTGATTACATTGGGCCCACCCACATAATAATCCAGAATAAACACCCCATCTCAAGATCCTTAACTCCATCTGCAAAGTCACTTTTGCATATGTAAAGCAATGCATTCACAAGTGCCAGAAACTGGGATGTGACCTCTCTGGGGGTAGGGTTTGGGGGAGGAGGGCAAGGGCATTATATTCCACTTTCCACAAGCATTATATAAGCCAACACTCAACCAGGCACAGGAGATATAAAATGCCTGCCTCTGATGGGATGGGATTGGGGATCATGCAAATAAATCAGATTTTCCAGCAGTGCCAAAGACTATAGGTAACTCTGGAAGAGGCTAGCTCAGCTGAGGCAATCAGTTCACATACCCTAAGCAGCTGATATTTATTTAAGTCTGACAAATCAAGAACAGTTAGACAGATGGGTGAGAAAGCGAATTTTAAGCAGAGCAAAGAGCATATGCAAAAGCAGAGAAATGTGTAAAATGGCTGAGCAGTTTCCATGATTAACAAGATGTTGGATTGTGTTGCTGAAAATGTCAGAAGGTGAAACTGTACCTAATGGCTTAACTGTGTTAAGAGAGATTGTTCTTCATGTGATAATATCTACTCTGGGCTCATGAAAAGAGGAGGTTGATCTTCTCTTACATAAACATTGCTTGATTGTTCATGGTGTAGGAAATTATGTTCAAATCTAGTCAAACACCCAAATGTATTTTAATCTACCTTTTTATTAGCCACTTCTGATAAAAGAAAAAGGAGCTATAAAGCTAGAATGAAGATAAGCAATTGACGATCCAATGAACTTATTAAAAGACGATTTCTAGAGAAAGATGTATAATGTATTTTTCATAAGGCTCTTAATATAGTTCTGTTCTCTCACCACTGGCGCCATGAAAATTTTAGTGAGATTTTTATTAAGAAGAAAAGATCACCATGGTAAAGACCCAAAGGTGAATTGTTAAGAAATGTGAAACAAATGTGATATTATTGAACCATTTCATAGTAAGAGCTTGTAAAACATCTATTTCTCTGTTATTAGGGAAACTTTATTTGATTTTTATCTTTTGAATATGGACAAATCTACAGCTGGTGCCTATTTTCCTGAAAGACAAAAGATAATAAGAAATGTGGCGAGGAAATTGTGAAGGTCAATGAATTCAATCTCCTGACCTATTCAGACCTCTTGCCTGAAAAGCTAGTGAGAGGTGTTTCATAAGAGAACCATGAAGTTTAATAAATATCTGAAAGCTCATTTCATGCCAGGCATTGTGCTGGGCCTGCAGGAAACAAAGAGAGTAAGATAGCGCTTGCCCTCAGGGAACCACAGACTGGCTGCAGGGTAAGGCAAAAAATATGTGTAAGCAGCTCCATTATTGTCTATGTCAGATGATATACTTGAAAAATGTCCAGAATGAAAGTGCTACTAAGACAGTGGAAGGACACTTACCTATTCTACCTTGGAGAGTCTGCCAGAAAGGTCTTGTTAGAGGAGGTCATTCTTAAGATCAATCATGGATGAATGAATGCATGGTCAACCAACTGATTAATCAATAGAAACAAGTTTCCTGGGGAAGAAAGCTGGGAGGAGAGAGCATCAGTCAGAGGCAATAGCATGTGCAAGGGATTGAGGTGGAATAACGGTTACACATGCTAGAGGTATCACAGCTGTATTCTGGGCAGTGGACTAGATTGTAGTGGGCTTGGTATTCTATACTATAAGATTTGGAAATTAACCTGTAAACCCTCACTACTCAAAGTGTGGTCCAAGGACCAGCAGCATCACATGAACCTTACTAGACTTCACTGCAGTCTAGAAGCACATTTTAACAAGATTCCCAGGTGATTCAGGGTCACATTAATGTGTGAGAAGCACTCCTACAGATATTGAAAGGCACTGATGGATTTAAATTAAGAGTGTCAAACCATCATATTTGCATTTTCAGGAAATCACAGAGTTTGGCAGTGAGAAGAGAAGATGAGGTATGGGAGAAGGTGATATGGGGAAGAATAGAGGCTCAGAGACCACTTAAAAAGTTAATTTATGGATGATAAAGAGTTTGAACTAGGGTCATGGCCATGGAGATGTCTTATTAACTCTTGGGGAAATAGAGAGTAAAAAGGACTCAAATGTTCTAGCTTGGTTGGTAGAAGCAGTTATCCAATACAGGAAGCTTAATGAGGCTCCTTTTGGACATGCTGAGATTGTTTGAGGCACAGGTGAAATAATCAGATGAATAATTTCACCATTGAACAGCACTGTGACTGTGACAATTCAGGAAGCTCTGGAGAACAGAAAAGGAAGTAAAATCTGAAGAAGTAGGAAAACCAGTAGACAGCATTGTATGGAAAGCCAAGGGGAAGAAAGTCTCAGAGAAATGTCAGGTCAAATGAGCACTAGAGCATATCCTTTAGATTTGACATTCTGGAAGTTTTGAGATAATTCCTTAATTATTAATGTACCAAAAATTCAGAAATAATTACTGAAACTGACCAATAGTGAATAGAAATGGAATAGGGCCAGTGGTATCCAGAGATAGTTACTAAAAACAATGTAAGTTAGGACACGGATAATTCTAGTAGCGGGTGTGATTTTTAAGGACTCTCATGGAAGCAGGTAAGCCACTTAAACATGAGGATGCTTTGGCAGAAATCTTATAAAAGCCATCTGATACATGGGGAGCCCAGAAATAAGGTAAAAACTGAGAAAATGGAGATCAGAGATGCTTGAGGCTCTGTAAAGATTTTCAGAGAAGGAAAACAGATGAAAGAAAGCAGTGAATCTTCTTTTTAAACTGGTCATTTAGAATGACATAAGTTTTGTACTGACTCATTAAGAACTGGTATGTGGAGGTAATCCTTACTGTCTTATACAACTAATAGCTTCTCAGTCAGCTATTCATGCTATACAGTGTTTTGGAAGCTCTCTGCATTTCACTCCTAGGTGTAATTCTTTAGTGTGTTAGAAACTGGGTAGGCTTCATTAGGTTCTTAATTAAGTATTAATTTATCATATTCTGTAAGCTAAATTGAGCTTTTTCTTTTTAAATCACAGTAATTTACTTTTTAGTATCTTCAAATAAGTGTATACTTCCAGGGATCTTCTACCCAGGAAACAAAGCCTACAGGAAGACCATCATATAGGAACATTAAAGCGTCACACTTGGGTGACCAGCTGTGTCTAATTTTACCTTCTGCCATTCTAGAATAACTCATTCAAATCTAATTGGAAAATATTCTTTTCTGTTCCCATAATTTTTGTGTTTCTTGTCTTTTTAAAGTAATTAAAATGAAAAAACAAGAGACTAATTGCTATACTTGCAGGAGTCTTTATTTTTATGCAGTCATTTTATATAATAATTTCCTCCTCTAAACAAAGCATACTAAATCTGAAAGATTTTTTAATTGCCTGCTAATTGAATTAGTTCAATTATTGGCCCTACAGGGAGACCTCCCATATATGGTCTTTTATCATTTAGCACTGTTTTTTTTTTTTTTTGCTGTCATCATTCCCAGTTTACACACTTCCTTCACACTTGCAGAATGTACATGATTAGATTCACCTGGTACTGAATCTAGCTTCTAGCCTCTTTCTTTAAGCCCACTGCACTTTCCTTAGCAGTCCTTCTCATTAGGCAGCCTGGTCTCTGCTACGAGCACATCACCAGCACCTGTTGCCGAAGAGCACTTTGCTTGTAAGTGTCACCAACCCCTTTTCTCGAATTCAAGCAAAGATAACAGAATGCTGATGTGAGAACTGAAGTCAACACAGTAGGATGGCTGGAACTTGAGGCTCCCCCTTTGTTGCCAGAGTTGTGGCTCTCCAGCTCTCTGCTTGCATCTGGGTCTAGCTTCATTTCACAAAGAAGGTCTTACATGCAGAAGGAAAAATGGCTCCAGGTTCTTGTGCTTTTTAAAACTAAAGGCCACATGCTGAATATCATGGAAAATTTTAGATAGCCTGGGTCACACGCCCACTCTACAGGACAGCCCACCAGAACGACACAGAGTAGAAAAGGATAGTTCTCCTAAATAAGAGTTAGGGGGCTATTGCCAGATGACAGAAGCAGTGCTGGTCAGGTGAAAATCACAGATGTTTTTCACATTCCAAATAATGAGTGAAACTAGCCACTTAGAGATTTTCTAAAAATGATCAGAAAAAAAAAAAAAGCAAAGCAAGAAGTGATAAGACCTTGTGAAAAGTTGAGCTTTATTTAAGACAATCAGGGACACGAATGACAATGTAAAAGAAGATGATAGCGTAATTAATTGATCACAGTATGATACCAGAAGTAATGTGAACAGACGGAGAGTAGTTCCCATAGAAAACGGGAGACAAAGAGCAGAAATCTGTCAGTGAGTCCCAGAAGGGACCCTAACAGATGATGGAAATAATGTTGAACACACACATTGAGCACCTGCTATGTTCTAACCAAGTGGCTTTCAAACTTTTTGACTATGAGCCACAGTGAGAAATACATCACATATCTAAACCACATACCTAAACCACACACACAGACACAACACACTCCACATAATAAAACTATATTAAATAACATTTACTCTTTTATTGTGCAGTGCTTCTGACACTTTTTATTCAATTTGGAGGCCTGCACTGCTAAAGGCTAGACCCTGGAACATGATTGCCATGGTTTGCTCCACCCTGGCTAAGAGAGGAGATGGCATCCCTTTTCCCATCACTGTCAGTTTTCTACAGGGGCAAGTGATTGAGCGGCTGGAGGGAGAGGAATGAGAGTCTGACAGATACAGCCTGGAGTTCTTGGTACCAAAAGGACAAAATCTGGATTCCACTTCATTACTACTTTTTTGTCCTTTCAGCAATCATTTTACTTCTCTAGGCATGTAGACTGTCTACGAAGACAGCTGCCAACACATTTTCCACCCTGTACCTACAGACCATTTCCCCCATCAAGAGGCAAAGTCTCTTTCCTCCTGTACAGTCTGTCTGGCCTGGTGACTTACTGTAACCTGCCCAGTGTGGTGGAAGTTCTAATTTTAGGCCTGGGCTTTATGAGACTTTTCTTTCACTGTCTTGGGCTCCAGCTACCATGTAAAAGAGCTCAGGCCAGACTACTGCATAGTGACAGACCATGTAGTGAGCCCAGCCAGCCTCCCCACACAGGAAATCCCAGCTGACATCATGTGAAACTGACTTGTCCAGCCAAGCTGATATATCCTGCAGAATCGTGAAAAATTATAATAAATTGTTGTTCTTTTAATCCACTAAATTTTAGGGTGGTGTGTTTCACTGCACCAAGTGGTGTTTCTCTTTTTACTCCTTTTCCCTGGCAGCAGGCCTCAGAGCTCCCCCTCTCTGTGTTGGAGGATGGCAGAATGGAGGACATAATTCAGCAAAGCTCCCCAAGTAATCCTGATACTACCCTCTTGCAGTTAAGGTTAGTTTGGGCTGCAAGCAATAGACAGAGCCCAATTACAGTGGCCTAAACAACATGGAAGGTTATTTCTCTGTCGTGTAAAAGCCTTAAAGTACTTTGTGAAGGAACTAGTCAGAAACAACATAGAGTGCCAGGATTTCTTCCACTTTGGCCAAGAACATGCCTTTCCAACATAATAATTACATAACTTTATCTGCTCCCGAATTAGAATTTTCTATTTCAGATTACTAAAGTGATGCTTACTGTTTTACAATTGCCCCCACTAATTCTGAATATAGGTTTTTTATTTTAGCTTAAAGCACCTTGAGGGAAGCTCCTCAGGTTTAGTTATGACATTCTAGTCTCTGTTTCACTGATCAAGCTTGAAGAGAGATTAACTTATAATAAGTATGTTTTTTTTGGAGAAACCAAAAAGTCTGTGGTTGGTAAATAACTAGCAGAGATGAACTTAATCATCATTGTTAAGCTTCAGGGCCCCTCATTTGCAGTCTTCTTTCAAGGCTAGGGAGGAAACCCTAACAATGTACTTATATGACCCTATGTTTGTGTAAAATTAACCATAAGACCAGCTAAGACTGTTTTCTCTTTCCCTTCTTATGGACTCTGTCACCATTTCTCTTGTGTCACTGTACTGGATTGGCCATGCGTCAAAATTTGACTAAGGGGAAGTTGAATTGGGAATACACTGAGTTTGAGAAGTGTCTGTGTGGTTTGTAGTCCCTTCTCTGTGTGGGGAAGTGGTTGTTAGGTGTGGGAGAATTTCAGGAATACTCCCAATGCCCTCTGTGCTGACTCACAGCGTCATGGCACAACGATGCACGGCCAGAAGTTGAATCGTGCTATGAACACCATCAACAGCAGTTGCCAGTGAAATGATAGGCATAGAAGAAAAAAAAAACAGTTTATAATGTACAGAGCCATGAACTAGTCTGTAGAAAATTCTTTCAATAATCTGTGTGTGAAGTTGTAGACAGAGGATTTAGTGTTTATTGATGTTCTTTTGTCAAAACAGAAGTTCTCTCTGGTCAGGTGTATAGGCAACAAGTGGCATATATAATTACAAAAGCACTACATACTTTTTTTCCACTTTTATGGGAATTTTTCTAAATAACATTTATTGGAATTCCTGTGTTTGGAAATACAAACCTGTAGCAAATCAGTGAGGATATCTGTATGTGACATGACATGTTTTATGCATCCCAATATATTGGGTTGCATCTTAGCAATTCTAATACATGCCATCCTAACATAGTCTGGTGGTTCCAAACAGAATGGCCTACAAAACTGAGTTCTGAGAATACTATGAATTGATCACTGCATATGAAAACTTGAAATGTGCTGAAATCTTACAACACACGTATAAAAAGAATTTGATAGACGTTTCCTACAAATATACAGGCCGTTCCCAATAATGAGTTGTGAAGTTAGAAAAAACTGTTCTAAACCATCAATAATTTTTAAAAGTTCAATAAACTATGCTAAAAGAAAGAATAAATTATTTCCATTTTCTCTGGATTACAAAATAATTTTCATATGAAGAGATGATCAAAGAACATACTACCAAAACTGTAGAAAAAAAGTATTGCATAGATGCTTTAACCTTTAATTACAAGAAATATGTTAATTTTTAGATTTGGGAATGCTGTTTTTAAAAATTTATAATTTGATGTGTTATATTTTCTCATTATTACAAAATTTTACTTTCATATCTAACTTTGTATTATGAATTTTGTGTAACTTCCAGGACTGATAAAATTTAAATCCACCCATGAAAACTAGAAGAAAATCTTGATCAGTTCAGCTACATAAGAATAACTTGTTTTTCCTAAAAGAGTGAAGCTTTATGTTATGATGAGCCACTGTGATGCTAGCATTCTAAGATGGTGTTCTCTGGACCTGCAGACGTATTTCTCCCAGAGCTGTAGGACATAGGCTTCCAGGTGGTGTAGCAAGTGTGTATCTTGGCATTGTCTGTCTACTGGAAGCATCTTTGTTAGTATTCTATGAACAGTTCTAGTCTCTGATAGGGACAATTTTAGTCTCTGTTGAATTCCACACTGTGTCAGTGAGCAGAGACCCCCTATACCAGGGCCACAGGCAGCCATCTCAGTGGCCTATGCTTGCTAGCTAGAGAGCCACAATACCTTCACTGATGTGGGTTGTGTTGGGCACTTCTGCCATATGCCCTGGTTTCTACCTCTGGACTGATTTGTGCTGAAGACACATGTTCCTTGAATAAAAAGATGGTGCTTCTTTTTTTTTTTTTTCCCCTAGCCAAAAAACAAATGTTAATTTAATTATGTTTAAATTCCAACTGCAGGCATATCTTTACCCCATAAATTGTGGACTTTGCTGCATCTGCCTTCATTTTCCTGATTTCCTGCTTTAAAATAAAGATTTCCCTCAGAGCAATTCATCTTTAAGCAGAAAAGAGAGACATTTAATATACAATAATTACCCAAATAAGTTCTCCTCTTCATTTGCATATATATTTCCTGGATAGTATCCCAACTTCAAATATGTTAGGTTGGTCAGTAAGAAAATGTTTTATGCACTGTCCTCTAATTAGAGTTCAGGAAGTGGTACTCCTAACAGATAAGTAAACCTACTCCTTTATTTTCACATTGTACAATTGTTGAATTTATGGCACTGAAGAATGTACCAAAATTATTCAACACTTATTAGCATTCACTGTAGAAACTGACCTGAACTTCATGATTTAAAAAATAACTTTCTTAAGCACCTGCACATTTAACTGCTTTATTTTTATCTGAAAGGTACACAAATAATTTTTCCAAGCTAGCAATCTGTCTTTTCTCTCGATGTGTCTTTCTTTACTTTTGGAAGAGTTTCTTAGAATTCCTATAATCTAACTCTGATTGCCTAAAGAACCACATTAAAATGTAATAGGAAGAATTTAATGCTGAAGTGTTTTTTTTTTTTTTAAATGAACAATGGGAAAGCTTTTAGATTCACTTTCTGAAATAAAGCAGTTACCTTTTATTTTTAGGTTTCACCATTGTCCTTCCCTCTGTTGGCAGAAATATATCACGTGATATTAGATCACTACGTCTCTATTCTTCATATAATTTAGTTCATTTATTAGTGTAATCACTCTATTCTGCAGAAATTAGCCTAGAACCATGTTTCAATTTTAGTGCTCTCAATACCTGCTCATTCTAGTTACTCAAGTGGTTGTGGATTGATTAGCAAAAGGTTTAGATGTTTTGGACATCTTCTTAAATATAAAACTGAATAGTTCACATCTCCCATCCATACTGAATTTACTTGTACATGAAGGCAATGCATTATAATGCATCATGAAGTGATAGTTTAAAGATTTTGTTAACTCTTTTTTTAACATGACTATTTTATCAAGCATGCAAGATCAATCTGATAACTGGTTATTTTCTATGTCATACCTATAAGAGCCATCTTAATCATGGAATAGGTTTTATTTATTATTATTTTTCTATAGTCATGTTATTCTCATACAAGCATAAGTGCATTTATGGTCAGTGTTAACAGGCGTCCCCATGTAAGATGAAACTGGCCTTTGGGTCCTTCATTCCTAGCCAGTCCGGTCTACTCAAACTGAGGGTCGATATGGCAGTAAAAGTCTTCTTTAAAGCATCACCTTTGAGACTCACTGACTCCTAGTAAAAACTATACCCAATGATAAATCTGCTGGAAAAACTAACAAAAATATAATTCTTTAATTTATTTAAAACATTTTTTGCTTTATTGTATGAACCAAAATTTTTAAGGTTCGCCACCAACTTGAATGGCTAAAATCTGGGTAATAAGGGCCGTGTAAAAAACAGTAGCATCTGGCCGGTATGATGGCTCATGCCTGTACTTCTGGGACTTTGGGAGGCTGAGGCAGGAGGATCACTTGAGTTCAAGCCTGTAGTGAGCTATGATTGCACTACAGCACTCCAGCCCAAGCAACAGAGCAAGACTTTGTCTCAAATCAATAACAACAATGACAAAACAGGAGCATCTGCCAGTACCCATTTTCAGTGAAATGGTCTTTAAACTCCTTTTATCATCTTCATGGGCAGGGGGTCATGGACCCTTCATGTGTGCGTCCTTCTGACGGTCTTCTGCCAGCTTCAGAGCTCAGATTACTGTTTCTCAGTAATCTGAGGATGTGGACACTTATGAGGTACTGAGGTTGGTGTAGCCGTCATTTTGCTCTAATTATTACCACACTAAAATGGAAAATGCTACCTTAGGTCAAAAAGGAAGGCGAGAAAAAAATTTTTTTAAAGAAGGTAACTGTGCTGTGTGTTTTCTGAAGCTTCCCTAATAGTAAAGATAGTGTGTTTGAGTCACTGTTAAATATTTCACTTCCTCCACATTTTCTTCAAAAATTCAGAGAGAAGTTCTGGAAAGGCTGTGTCAAGAGATAATAAGATGTATCCTGAGCTCCACTTACAATGCCTCTCCCTCTGTCATTTAGAGTTAGTTTCCTTAATTTGTTTGGGCTGCTATAACAAAATACCATAAACTGGGTGGCTTAAAAACAACAGAAATTTATTTCTGGTAGTTCTGGAAGATGGGAAATGGAAGATCCAGGTGCTCGAAGATTCAGTGTCTGGTGAGGGCCTGTTTCCTACTTTGTAGATGGTGTCTTCTTGCTATGTCCTCACATGGTGGAAAGGCAATGCAGCTCTCTGGAGCCTCTTATAATTTTATAAGGGCTTGAATCTCATTCGTGAGGACTCCACCCTTATGACCTGATCACCTTTCAAAGGCCCTACCTTCTAATACCATCATCTTGGGGGTTAGGATTTCCACATCTGAATTTTGGGGAATGCAAACATTTAGAACATAGCAATGACTTTAGCAAGTGTCCTCTAAATCTCTCTTCTCTGGAGCCACTTTTCCTTTTATTCTAATCCTTTCTTTGTCCAGTAGAGTCAGGAACATCTGTGGTTCCACAGATGCATAGGACAATTTTTCTGGGGAGCAAGTAACCTGGGCTAATGCTTGTACTCATCTTTTCAAAGATGTTTATCGGGTTCTTCTGTAAGTAAAGTACTGTGATGTCCCGAAATTTACAGAACTAGCTACACAATTTCCACCTTTATTCCTAGACCCTTGCTATATCTTACTCTCAGGAGCTCTATTTGATGTTTCCTCTCTTACAAGGACTAGGTTGTATACTCTGTTTCTTGCTGCTCATCTCTCTCCTACTAGAATATCATAGAACTTTCTGTCTCCTTTGTGCTTCTAAAACTCTTTCCTGTGCTGTTGCTTTAATGAATGCCAGTTTCTTACTTCTCCTCTTTATATAAATATGCTAAGTTTCCCCGTTGTCATTTGGACAATCTTTTATCCTGGCTTTCAAAAATCTTCCAAAACCACATCCTTCCCTATCTTTTTCTGCCCCATGTCCAGATTCTCCCCACCATACCCAACTCTTCAGCCTGGCTTACTGCTCCTTTTTTAGAGTGTTTCTCCCATCCCATGTGGACCCATGCGTTCTCCATTTCCTCATCTGTGATGCCTTTTTCTCCTCCCCTTGCTCCAATCAGTCTTTAAGCTTCAATCCAATTCCCCCTACCTTCTTTAGGAGGCTTTTCATGATTATTTCTGATTTTTTACTTCATTCTTTTTTTGAATGGTTCCATAACTTGTTTCCAGAACTCCTCATTGGCCACTTGATAATCATCAATAATCTAATATGTTTTCTTATTGTTCCAAGGAGATTATACATTTTGAAAGACAGGGTCCACCATTTCAGCCTCTTTTCCTTCTGTCCTGCTGACTTTAGCACAGGGCCTTCCTGTGAGGGGTACTTAGTACACGTCTGTTGAGCAAATGGCCTGCAGCATCTGGTGGTGGACTGCTCTGTATCAAAGATGGGAATTTGTTATCTGCTGCCCAGTGGACAGCTTGTCCTTTTCCCTAGGCTGGAGGGGTGTGACAGTGTGTGAGTGGCAGTTGGTGATTCAGTTGACTGCTTGGCATACTTGGAAGTTGCCTGCTATGAAGAGATCACCTGGCCCTGGCTGCAGCTCAGTGATATTGTGTTAGGTATTTTGGAAACTTTGTCCACTAACTTCCACGTGAAGTACTGTTTATCACTTTATCTGTCTCCAATATGTATTCAACTTCTTTATCCTACTTATTATCAGTAGGAATTGTACCTCACACTTGTAAAACAAAGTGCTTTCAAGTATATTTTTGCATTTGAACTTCAAAATAACCAGATGTGGAGTAAAGAGCATGTAATGTCGAACTAATCCTCAGAAAACTTAGATGATTAATTGGCTTAATTCACAAAGTTTTCTGTTTATCTGTCCAATTTCATACTATCATCAATTAAAAAAATTTAGCAGATTGGGCTGGGTGTGGTTGCTCACACCTGTAATCCCAGCACTTTGGGAGGCCAAGGCAGGTGGATCACTTGAGGCCAGGAGGTTTGAGACTAGACTGGCCAACATGGCCAAACCTCTTCTCAACTAAAAATATGAAACAAAAATAGTGGGTGTGGTGGCGCACGCCTATAATCCCAGCTACTTGGGAGGCTGAGGCATGAGAATCATTTGTACCTGGGAGGCAGAGGTTGCAGTGAGCCGAGATCATGCCGCTACACTCCAGCCTAGACAACAGAGCCAGACTCTGTC
>PVKV010031028.1:0-21516 GCA_004027835.1 Alouatta palliata
ATATGCTAAGTCTCCACACCTTTGCCATATAATTTAAGATAATCACAGAAGTGATATCATGTCACCTTTGCCATATTCTATGGATAGAAACAAGTTACAGGACTTCCATCTAAGTGGAAAAGAAGTTCAATGCCATTACTCATGGGAGATCATCCAAGAATTACACATACCACATCAGCTTTAACATCTCTTCCTTTAGCACTTTGCTGACCCTTAAAACTGAATTTGTCTAAACTCCCATGTACTTTCCTGCACTTACCCATCATAGAATGTATCCTACAGTATTGCGATGGCTTATTCCCCACTAAGTGTTAAGCCCTTCCAGCCAGAGAGTTTCTCTTACTCACCAGCCTACCTGCAGCATGCTTCTGAATCCCCTGGCAATTTTTCAACAAGTGACAAATGGAAACAATTATTATTCACACAGCATTTCTTCAGAAGTGTTAGTATTTTTCAATAAATAAGGTTTACGTGTCGTATTATCTGCTTGGATTTTTACCCAGTTCTCACATTCACCCAATGTCTTTACAGACACATAACAACTCAAAAGTTTACATTTCACTAACAAATAATATCCCTCACATTGCCACTAACAGCACATTTCTGGTTTATTTATTTTTTCACTGTTTTCTGATAGAGACGCTGTAACACTTGCCATGCCGCTTATATGTTCTAGTTTCACAACGCATTATTAAGTAAGCAGAACTTCAAGCCAAATTTTTTGTATTGTATAAATAGATAAAGAAAAATAGTTACCTAATTAAAGGCTGAAAAAAAATAGTTCTAAAATTCAGGATTAAAATGAAAAAAGTGTAAACTGTGGAAAAATTATATTAGCACAATGTTTTAAAACACCTACAGGCAATAAAGGCTATGAAGAAAAAAAATAAAATATTTTTAAACAAAATAAAGGACAAGGTTGCAACAGAAAATAGAACCATAGGGAAGAAAATGTTTTAGAGTCCCAAACCATAATTCCACAATGGCTTACTCTATCTAGATAAGCAATTCAACATTACAGTGGAAATCAGAAACTGACATTTATCAGTCACTTAACAATCTATAATGCTATGTATCTGCATTCATAGGTAATTTAAATTCTATAATATCATCTTTAAAAAATATGTCTTAAATTTAACTTTTTCACAAGTGGAGGCACAGTATTCTTTTTCAGGCTATAGCTGAGACTCCAGAAAGTTTGATCTATTTTACTTTAGCAATTACGGCAGGTAGAGAACCATCATGTGGACACATTTTAATAGTCCTTTGCTCTGTTTCCAGGTAAGTCTGTCACTGGGATAATCACAAAAAGATGATAGCCCTGTAATTATTAAAGACAGAAAGACAGGCTTGGAATTCAGAAGACTTTCAAATGATGGCCTACAGCAGTCTTTTTAAAAAGTTCTAAGGAAACTCCATAACCAGTTTATTGTGCCATTAAAAAAAAAAAAAGATATTATCTTTCTCTGACATGACTTAAGGATTCTCTCTCAGTGATGGACTAGCTTCAAAATTCTCAAGAAAGCTTGTAAATCATGCATAAAAGTGGATGTAAGTTTAAATGCTCTGGGCTGCTCAGAGTGGAGAGAGGACCAAAAGATGGAGAAGAAATGTTTGGTCCTTTAAAAAGTCAGGCAATAAAAAAACATAGGAAAGTGAGTCTACAATAACAGAGTTTCTTATTTTGTGTCTTATCTATGTTTGAAGACAGACCCAGAATACGCTCTGTACCTGGCCAAGTGTGCTGTCTTGTCCTAGTAAGAATACCAAGCAAAAGGAGGATGTACAAGGCCCAACAAAACTTTTGCAGGCTGAAGAGAAATTGGCAGCGTAATGATATCTGAAATCTATATTTATCAGGCTCTTACAGTAAACTCTGCTTTCTGCTGTCTATTAATAGCTGTCAGTTCTGCAGATCTGTAGTCAAAAGATAGCCAATGTCCATAATGATGACTGGAGGGCTGCAACGGCTTCCTGCCCCATCAAGAGATGTCACATGTCCTTTGAGCCCTGAGCTCCAACCATTCCTGCCAGGTTTGCGCTATTCAGCAGCACATTCTGGGAGGAAGCCCTGTGCCTTTCTTAGGATCACTTCTAGCAGCTCAGAATTTCTCCCCTTGCCAGCATGGCACTAAGCCCAAAGTAAGGGGCTCCATAAATACTTGTTGAATTAATGAGTCGAAGTCAATGCTATATCAATTTTTCTCCCTTAAGCTTATCTTCACTCCTCTAGCTGCAGTGGATAGCACTGTTTACTCATGCACATTGATGATTTTCCTCTGAATGCTCATGAACTTCACCCTTTCCCAAGAACTCTATAATAATAAGTCTTCGTATTTTGTCCAAAGGCCTTTTATAATTTCTTTTATACAATAACCCCCACACAGACACTCTAATTGCCTGCAGCAATGTCTGGCACATGGTGGTGCTCGATACACTTCCTGTACCACAATATTTTTTCTGGGTTGCTGTGATACTAATACTACTAATATCCATACAATTTTTCTAAATTGCATTAGTCACTGTTTTTCAGACACACCTAAATTCTTCCCTGTTGTTCTCTCATTTCTTAATGTCCTCATGCTTGGGTTTATCAATGAACAATCTTTTTATTCACAAAGGCCTAAATCAAATCTCTCCTCCTCCAGGAAGCCTTCCTTGGGTGTCAATGCTCTTCCCTACTCCAAACTCCTATACTGCTGAGGCTGATCCTCTATTCCAATAACTCACCTCACAAAGAGGCCTTAAAATTAAGTGTAATAAATAAACATTTTATTTTAAGAATTCAAGTATTTTGTCTTCAAGATGAAAATGATTGTAGATTTAATCATAGAAATTTTGGATATTTGGAATAAGACTGCTTATTCTCTAATAAAAGCAGAAAAATACAAAGGTAAATATGTTAACTTTATACAAAGGAATGATCTTTACTCTAAACATTATATAATGACTACAAATCAATTCAATTTGATTAAAAAAAAAGAAGAAAGAACAGTAACAATTGTGAAAATTTTGAAGCCATTTGTTAATTGACTGAATTTTAATTTTGTTTGTTTGAGACGGAGTCTCACACTGTTGCCCAGGCTGGTGGTGGCACAATCTGGGCTCGTTGCAACCTTGGCCTCCTGGGTACAAGTGATTCTCCTGACTCAGCCTCCTGAGTAGCTGGGATTACATGTGCCTGCCACCATGCCCGGCTAATTTTTGTATTTTTAGTAGAGACGGGGGTTTCACATGCTGGCCAGGCTGGTCTCGAACTCCCAACCTCAGATAATCTGCCTGCCTCAGCTCCCAAAGTGCTGGGATTACAAGTGTGAACCACCGTGGTTGGCTTGAATTTTAATTTTTAAAATAGCTTTCCCTATGCTAAATAGACAAAGGCCTAAGCTTTGGATTTCTGAACATATAGCACAATACTCCATGTTTATAAAATTGTCCAATCAATTCGATTAGTGAATGTTTCTAACAAGGTTTGTAAAGGGTATGTACAACAAAGGCTGTTTTTTTCCCCCAAGATAACCCAGTTAGGCTTGACAGCTTGTTTACAATAGTACCCTGAAGACACATTCTGCAGTGCTCAATTATTTAAATATACATTTGAGATACACACTCTGGCTCATAACATTTGTTAAACATCTGAAATATGAAGTCAATCCAGTTAGAGTGTGTTCTTTGTGCCTCTTTAAATAGTATGAAGGGAATGAGTCTCTATACCTTAAAAGTGCATCTGTAACATTCCTCTTCAATTGGCATGTCCAATTGTGAAAGTCAGAAAATAATTCAGAGGCCTCAATAAAGAAAAAGATATGGTATCCCAAAAGATATTATGAAAATATATAGCAAGCAAAGATGGAATACAAATTATGAGTGATATGAGAAGCACAGGGAAAACAGTCCTCTGCTAAGACATACCTTTGCAGGGTTTAAATTTCTACCACTAATAATTCATCCTTTCAGACCAAAACATCCCACAGAAATTCTCTGTTAAAATAGGAACATCACCTGGAATATGAATACAGATGAGCTATTAGCATCATAGACTCACAACAAGGGCCAAGAATCTCTGGAAACCCAAGAATTGTAACAATAGTGACAAAATAAGATGTTCATGGTTTTTCCCCCATCTATTTCTTAGGAGTCTACACTCTCTTCAAACTCCTTTGAAATAGCTCCAGAAATTCCTAAAGGAGTTTTCAGCTGCATTCCAGAAATTTCTCCTGGTTGCCAAGGTACACCTACCATTTTGGATATCTTGCAGCTACAGTTAAGCAAAGGAATAATGGTGCTGTGAGACCACTGAGGACTCTATGATGAAGAACTCTGCCTTCCAAGATCCCTGCTGCTGTGCGTGCCTTCAGTGCTCAGCTGCTGATGACAGATGCTGAAAGAATTCATATCTTTTCTAAGAAGCCATTTCCCCTCACAGCCAAATTTCCAGCCAACCAGTGCTCTTATGTCTTGAGCCTCAATGTGTCAACATTACAACTTTGCTCACTATTTTATTACAATTCTTGTGTCCCACGACTCTGGCTTGAATCATTTGAGGTAAGTCACAAGGACAAGCTTAGTGAGAGCCTGTGGTATCCTTCTTCTCTGGCACCAGTTCTTTTCATCTGGGAAACACCTTGTTCTCTCACATAAAGATACAAGTAAAGAGATTTTTCAGGTTAAAAAAAGTGGATTAAATACATATCTTTAATTTGATTCTCTCTTAAAAAAACACCAAAAAAACTACAGAAATTTGAGTTATTTAAAACCACAATTTCTCTTGGCTTTAATGTTGCTTTTGAGAGGTCTGAACCACTTGTATTCTTGAATCTTTGCATATGACCATTTGCTCTTTGTTTTATTTCAAATCTGAAAAAAAATTCTGAAAAAAAATTGCTGTCCATCTTATAAGGCTAAATAAGAGCTAAGATATCAATAAAGTGTCAAATAGAAGAAAGGCATTTTTAAACATAAAATGGCTCAAAAAACTTATCTCCCTCAGATGTTTTCTTAGGAAACTATTGAAAGATTTACTAAAACAAAACAGCAAAATAAGGCAGTAATACAGGAAAGATAAGAATGAAAACCAGGAGCAGGAGATCTAACTTGGAGAGGTACGTGGACCCCTCAGGATGAAGAAATGTCCTCAATCATCTAGAGCAGTCAGTCCAGGCCAGTGCAGGGCTGGAGGTCCTGGGAGAGACTTCAAGAAAGTGGAACTGTTGACTATCTGAGGTAAATCAAAGAACAGAGAAAATATTTCAACAACTGGAGTAAATATTTGAGAATACAGGAAGACAATAAACAAGTAATTCTAATTGCCAGAAATAATTTTTTAATGTGTAGGAAAAGAAAGGTAATAACTGTTTATCCCACAGCTTAGTGCTGCATGGTACACAGAATCAAAATGATGACCATGCCTAATATTATTCTAATCAAAAGTGTAAATTGCTATATTGGGAGGATAGAGTATAAGAAGAGGGCATTTTGTGTGTGTTGGACACAAGGGAGGAGAGCGCTAGGTGATAAGCTTCCATGTGACAGTTTGCTGAGAATGATCGTTTCCAGTTTCATTCATGTCCCTGCAAAGGACATGAACTCATCCTTTTTTATGGCTGCATAGTATTCCATGGTGTATATTTGCCACATTTTCTTTATCCAGTCTATCATTGATAGGCACTTGGGTTGGTTCCAGGTCTTTGCTATTGTAAGCAGTGCCACATGAACATATGTGTGCATGTGTCCTTATAGTAGAATGATTTATAATCCTTTGGGTATATACTCAGTAATGGGATTGCTGGGTCAAATGGTATTTCTATTTCTCGATTCTTCAGGAATCGCCACACTGTCTTCCACAATGCTTGAATTAATTTACACTCCCACCAACAGCGTAAAAACATTCCTATTTCTACACATCCTCGCCAGCATCTGCTGTCTTCTGACTTTTTAATGATCACCACTTTAACTGGTGTGAGTTACCATGGCACGTGTATACCTGTGTAACAAACCTGCATGATCTGCACATGTACCGCAGAACTTAAAGTAAAATAAATAAATAAATAATAAATAAATAAAATATCTTCTATATGAGAAATCACAGATGCCTGATTCCAGAAAAACCAAGAGGTATAATATAAGCATGTTATTTGGAAATATGGAAGTAAATTCTAACAGCATCAGCTTAAAATGTTAAAAGTTGCTACTTCTTTTTTTTGCTTGTTTGTTTTTCTTTCTTTTTTTTATTGCATTTTAGGTTTGGGGGTACATGTGAAGAACATGCAAGATTGTTGCATAGGTACACACATGGCAGTGTGATTTGCTGCCTTCCTCCCCATCACCTATATCTGGCATTTCTCCCCATGATATCCCTCCCCAACTCCCCACCTCCCGCTGTCCCTCCCGTTTTTCCCCCCGACAGACCCCAGTGTGAGATGCTCCCCTCCCTGTGTCCATGTGTTCGCATTGTTCAACACCCGCCTATGAGTGAGAATATGCGGTGTTTGATTTTCTGTTCTTGTGTCAGTTTGCTGAGAATGATGGTTTCTAGGTTCATCCATGTCCCTACAAAGGACGCGAACTCATCATTTTTGCTACTTAAGAAAACGGATGAAGGGGATAAAGGATAATGACAGCTGATTGTTAACAACACTTGTAAACCTGGGTGACTCTTTAATGTATGTGCATTTATAGGCTTAATAAAAATAAAAGATTAGAATATTTAACACAGTCAAGCATCAGTACAGTCAATGCTACAAGCATACCTAAATCTCAGGGTGTACCCCAAAATGATGCAAGGCTAAAATGAATGATGTTGTCATTTGAAGTGCTCCCACAGATATTGTAGCACATTCACTTTTGACAATAGTCCTCTAAGGATAAATATTTGTGTCATCACTTTGCAGATGAGAAAACCCAGCTTGGTGAGTTTAAATAATTTGTTTGCGGTCACAATTAATTTGCTCATTCACTTATTCAGCAGATAATTATGTATCAGCTTTTCTGTGTCAGCCAGGCTAGAATTTGGCCACAGACTTTACAGACCCTGGAATCTGTGTTCTTTCCTCTATCCCAGTCTATCTCCCATGAAACCAGATTCTCAAAACAAAAGAGTTTCCATAGACAGACTCTTTAAAAGCATATGATTCTAAAGGGAAGGAGAGCCTTTAAAAATATGTAATTCTGTCTATGCAAGTGAGACTAATTCAAGTGAGAAGGAAATGAGAATGAAGGTCAAAGTACCTAAAATAGCTACAATATTATCTCCTTTCATGAGCTCAGATTTTTTAATATGCCAAATGAGCCAGAAAGAACTTTTAACCAAGAGAAAGTACAGAAAATAGGCACAAACCTATAAGATTTGAGTCAGAAAGATTGTGTACCAAAACAAGATAAAGTTTTATAAATGTTCCGGATCACCAAAGAAGGCTAGAAAGAATGTGGAAAGGTGGCTGCTCAAAGATGTTACCATGTTAACAAATATCAAAGAGCTGAACTATTCTTCACTTCAATTTGTTTCTATTCTCCATGGAGGAAAATTAATTATAAACAAAAGAGAGCAAAATAAATATTGCTGAGAGGTACTTGAAGACAAAAGCATGAGAAGAGATGATGAGTTAATACTTAAAGAACTTATATGGACTTAAATAAATTTAATTTCCCAAACCCAATAGAATCACATGTGAGAAGGCATTGGCATCCTAAGCCAGGGATTGTGGGTTCGAGTCCCATCTGGGGTGCCAAAAAAAAAAAAAAAAAAAAAGAATCACATGTGAGGTTGTTGAATTTTTTTGTATATTTAATTATGGAGTCATCACTGAAAAATAGGAGGCTTCTGGAGAAACAAAGATTGCTAAAATGGGAGGAAAGGTGAATTTCAGAAACTAAAGACTTATCAAATGGAATAGGTTCTGGATAATTCTAGATAAATTGTTTAACTGTTGATTGAACCTTTAGGAAAAGAGAGTCAAAGGAAGAGGGAGCCTGGGCTTTGTGGACTGAAGCTGTGTGAGCACTCGGTAACTGCGATGACTACACATCACAAACCCTTGCCCTTACTCCAATTGCTAAAACCACCCTTTCTCCTTCTTTGCCTTTATTCCTCATATCTAATCTTTAAGCAGGTCACATCCAAAATATGTCTTAAATCAGTCCTCCCATCTCCACTGCCTCCAATTGATCCAAGCCCCTTCTTATCTCACTCAGATTTTGTCATATAATTCCGTCCAGTATTCTCTCTTCCACTCTCTCATCTCCAATCAATTCTTCATATAGCAAAGAAGAGTTCTAAAAAAAAAAAAAAAAGAAAGATGTTCTTGTGTCAGTTTGCTGAGAATGATGGTTTCCAGATTCATCCGTGTCCCTATGAAGGACCCGAACTCGTTTTTTATGGCTGCATAGTATTCCATGGTGTATATGTGCCACGTTTTCTTTATCCAGTCTATCGTTGATGGACATTTGGGTTGGTTCCAGGTCTTTGCTCTTGTAAACAGTGCCACAACAAGAACAGAAAACCAAACACTGCATATTGTCACTCATAGGCGGATGTTGAACAATTAGAACACGTGGACACAGGGAGGGGAGCATCACATACTGTGGTCAGGTTGGGGGAGCTAGGGGAGGGACAGTGGGGGGTGGGGAGGGTGGAGAGGGATAATGAGGGGAGAAATACCAGATATAGCTGATAGGGGGATGAAGGCAGCAAATAACCTTGCCATGTATGCACCTATGCAACAATTCTGCATGATCTGTGCATGTACCCCAGAACCTAAAGTACAATAAAAAAAGGGGGAACTAGACCATATTGCTTCACTATATGAGGTACCTCAATGGCTTCCCATTGTACTTTAGCTACTCCTAAATCCTTATAATCATATAAGGCCCTGCTTGATTGGACTCTGTCTCATTCTTCAAGTTCCATTATGACGTAATTACTCTTTGGTACAATCTGCTGCAGTCCCACTGGTCTTTTGTCAGTCTGGAACATGCTAATCCCAATCTGGCTGCAGAGCCCGAAGTGTTCCTTCTGCTTGGAATGCTCTTTCCAAATTCTGTTTCTCACTGCTCCTTTTCTTCTTCCAGACTCTGTCTTTCAGTCACTTTTCAATGATGCCTTCCCTGGCTGCTCTATATAAAGCAGGCTGTACCTATACCTCTCTATCTCATCACCCTGCTTATATCCTTTATAGGACCATCCTGATTGTAAGTATTTTCTTTGTTTTATCTTGTAATTGTTTTATCTTGTAATTGTTTTATTTTGTAACTATTTTGTTTTATTTTGTAATTATTGTACTTGTGTTGCACCTAATATAATGCATAATATTTGAAAGAAGCTCAATTGATACCTGTTGAAAGAAGGAATGACTCCATGTTGAATGTATTTGTTTTAGAATAACAAATAACAAACTGCATGTAGTTTTGATGTAGATGTGATGTCTATGGTACCATGATCAATCAGATTCTGAACTGAGGTAAAAAGGAAGATAGACCATTAGATTGATACAGATGACGTAAGGACCTACCCTATTCAATACCTTTGACAGTAACTTGCATGAAAACTAGAAAACATGCTTTTTGAGTCCGCATATGACATGGAACCAGGAGAAGTAGCTGGCATCCTGGAAGACAAGAAGAACCTGGGTGATGTCAGGTGGCTACAGTGACATCAGAGTTGAAGGCAGGAAGATGCCATTTAAACTAACATAGGCAAATGGAAGTCTTGTGCTCGGGGAACCTTCTCACTACAAACAAGAAGGGGAAGTGCTGAATGACCAATGATTGTGAAGTGCAGTCATCGTGGTTAGGGAGGACTCATATAACTCATTTACTTCCCTGCCTACTGTGACTAAGGCTGGTTCCTGCCTATAAGGAATTCACAGTAATAATTTTAGCTATAGTAGTTGGGGTGCAGGCTCCAGATACAGGTTGGTCATGGTCCCATGGTAGCCTGTCATCCCAGGGACCTCACATGGATCAGGGTGTCCACTTCTGGGAGTCAATTTGGGAAATGTGTTGTCAGCCTAGAGGATTTTCAGAGATGAGACAACTTAGATGTCTAGAATCCCAAAAGCTAGAACATCTGATAAAGCATGGTGAAGAGAACCAGTGCTGTATAACCCAAAAGACAAATTATTTGAGAGAGCCAAAAGGCTGTCTTCAAATATTTTCAATGTGCTGTGTAAAAACTGGTATAGTCACTCCAAGACTAGTCTGAGTGACAGGGCTGGGATGCACAAGCGGAAGCCACAGGAGGCAGATTCTGCCTCAAGGTATGCTGTGCTCTAAGAGTCTATAGCTTTTCTACGATCTGATAAGAGGACAGGCCATCCAGCAAAGCGGTGAACCATTGTGGCTGGCATGTGCAAGCATGTTCAGCATGACTTCATAAAGTACAGAGAAAGAATACGTGTGCCATGAAAGGTCAGTGTCTCTAGTCCCTTCCAACTCCAAGGACAGCGATGCTAAGCCAGAAGAGAGCCCACCGAGGTCCAAACAGCATAAGCATATATTTAACACCTGTTAGAGAGAGCAGAAGTTAAGCTACTTCTGTATTTGTGCCAAGATTTACATTTGTGCACTTATGCTCTGTGGAACCTGTGGAGTTGGTGAGTGCAATATTCTTCACAAAGCTTTTCCATTAGCATTGATCAGGCTACTTGGTTGGTGTTCACATATGAATAAAAACAGATACTGGCTGGGCGTGGTGGCTAATGCTTGTAATCCCAGCAATTTGGGAGGCCAAGGCGGGTGAGACCAGACTGAGCAACGTAGTGAGACTTTGTCTCTGCAGAAAAAAAAGAAAAATGTTTTAATTAGCTAGATGTAGTGGTGTGTGCCTGCAGTCCCAGCTGCTTGGGAGGCTGAGCTGGGAGGATGGCTTGAGCCCAGGAGGTTCAGGCTGCAGTGAACCATGATCATGCTTCTGTACTTCAGCCTAGGCAACAGAGTGAGATCCTGTCTCAAAGAAAAGAAAAAGAAAGAAAGAAAGACATTCAGTTCTGTTTATGTATATACTAAATGCCATTTTCCTCTGCTATATCCTGTAATAGCAGAGGGGATTTTGGACACTTAAATAATACAAATTATTAAATTGGGAATCTTTTTCTAATGAAAGGAAACCATGATTAGGTACTTTTCTGGCAGCCTATAATACTTCTTACTAGCAATCCCTCTCCCTCCAGCCTACACACACACACACACACACACACACACACATGCACACACACACACGCACACACATACACACTCCTCATGTGGGTTCTTTTGAGTCAATTGACAATATAGTTGAAGTGCATTAACTGACATCTTGATCCCAGCATTCACACTTAACTTGCCCTGGTAAAAATGTTTTTATTAATATCCTAAAATTTTAATGAGGGCCCTATCTTTAAAAAATACGTATCCACTGCTCCTTTTACACTAATTTTATAATGAGCCTTTGGGACATTTCTGAAGTTCTTACACATGTATTAATTCCCATTAATTAACTTAAAGGCTAAAATGCAAATAAAAGTAGTTTTGGTCTTTAGAAAGGGCAGGGCTCAGAGTAAGAGAAAAATCCCTGACTCAGCATATTCTCTGTGCTTTGGTGAGCTGCTGCCTGATTCTTGAGTCCAGCTCCCTGCTAAGACCAATATTGGACTACAAGACTTAAGCAAGTTTCCCAAGAAGCTGAGTCTATTTTTCCATAGTAGCATGCCAGGAGACGCATGGAGTGATAGAAAGACCATACACAGGCCAAGTTCAAATCCCAGCTATACCTTACATGACCTTACTTATACAAGTTACTTATTTCAACATAAAGTAAAAAGGTACACCACAAAAGCAACATAACTCAGCAGTTAATAGTGACTGCGAAGACATTTTCCTGATTCTTTCTTTAGCTACCTTCAGAAATATCAAACAGATCCCCATAGCTCCATTTAAGAATAAGCAAAACTGACGTTACTCCCACTTTGGACTGAAGAAAATGCAGGAGAAAAGTCAAATAATTTCTCCCAAACATAAAGTTCTGACATGCCTGAAATAGTATTTTGGAAAAAAAACACAAAAAGCAGAATCAGCTATTATGTCCATGATGCAAAGATGCTATAAATGTTTCCCTGGGTCTTGAGATCTCTGGAAAAGAAGCTACAGCAATTCTTGCTCAGCAACAAGCCCCTCCCCAAATGCACAGCCACACAAGCGTTACTCAGCCATTACATGAGGACACATGGCCAAGACAGAGTCTGAACCTGGCATTTTAAAGCTGATGCTTGAGCCGTAAAAACCTTTCCTTCAGGATAATAGTCTCATGGAAGGGGGATGCCGGCAGGCATTCATCATCTGCCCTCCGAACACTGCAGCTCTCTGATTGTCCTACAGGTAGCTCTGCCACATGAGGGGAAGTAATTATGTGCCCAGGGAAGACAGAGAATGCACTCCGAACACATATAGAATGTGAAGGGATTACAAGGCATATTGCTGTGTTAGAACAAGTCTCTGGCAATCTACTCTGTCGCCATGCAGGTGCCTGGCATGGCCCAGTGGGTTACAGCAAGGAGACAAAGGGCTTTCACTGCTTTACTTTGGATCCAGAGAAAAAGCAGGCAGGAGAGAGAAGAAAGAGGAAGACAAGGAAACTGAAGGTTTTTTTTTTAATGGAAAGTAGCTACAAGTTAAAAGAGTGCTTCAAGAACACAAGGGAAAAGGAAGACATATACTAGCTTAATTAATAGAATTCAGATGAAAGAAGGGTAAAGTAATTAAATATTCATTATAGATCCTATAAAACTATGATAGAAAACAAACTCTCAATCAAAAGATGCATTGAGAAACAAAAACTTCAAAAATTAAGAATTTGGAGGAAAGAAGAAAAAACGAGCAAGTTGTTCAAATTGAAATGCCAGTGTGACAAAGTGCTCCGTAGGCTTTACATTTATTTGACTGATTTGCAAGTGGAAGAGCGGAAGTTTGTAAAAGTAGATACTGTGGTCCCTAGTAGATATTGCAGATAAAAATTAGACAAGAGGATATGTCTGGGTTTAATTCAGTTTACTCCTTGATGAACCAAAAGCAGAAAATTTCAGAATACAGGAGAAGTCAAACAGAGCACAGGAATAAAAAATAATGATGATGATAACAATTATAAAAATAGCCAGCATTTTGATATTATTATAAAGTCAAAAACCAACAGATGTTGAGAGAATGCAGAGAAAAGGGAACACTTATACACTGTTGGTGGAAATGTAAATTAGTACAACCAGTATGGAAAACGGTTCAGAGATTTCTCAAAGAACAAAAAATAGAACTAACATTTGATCCGGCAATCCCACTACTGTGTATCTAGCCCAAGGAATAGAAATCATTATATCAAAAAGACAACTGCTTATGTATGTTTGTTGCAATGCTTTTCACAATTACAAAGTCACAGAATCAACCTAAGTGTCCATCAACAGATGATTGGATTTTAAAATGTGTATATGTATACCATGGAATACTATGAAGCCATAATAAAAAAGAAAATCATGTCGTTTGCAACAACATGATTGGAACTGGAGGCCATTATGCTAAGTGAAATGACTCAGAAACAGAAAGTCAAAAACTACATTTTCTCATTTATAAGTGGGAGCTAAACAATGGGTACACATAGACACACAAAGTGGAATAAGAGACACCGCAGACTTCAAAAGGAGGGAGGACGGGAGGGGAGTGAAGCATGAAATACTATCTACGGGGTATGACGTCCACTATTTGCGTGATGAGTGCACTAGAATCCCAGACTTCACCACCATACAATATATCCATGTAATACAACTGTACTTATAACCCCTAAATCTATAAAAAAAAAAAATAACCAACATTTTGTAGAATATTTTCAGGTGTCTGGCAGTATACCAGACACTTTAAATTTATTATCTTGTTTATTCCTTACTACAACACTAAGAAAGAGACTCTATTATCAACCCATTTTGCATGTGGGGTAAAGGAGATTCAAAGAGATACACTTGTTCAAGGACACAAACTTATTATGCGACAGGGAAAATATCTGAATCCAATATTTGCTTGATTTTTGTGTTTGAGCCAATAAAATTTGTATAAATGTTCAATAATTGTGCTCAGGCCAGTTAAATGCAATCAGCCAATTATCTCAGTGGCGATTTATTCCATACAAGCTACACACCACATCACGTGTTTAAAATAAATGTGAAAATGTCTTTGTTACCTGGCACACGGAAGTTTTTTATTGTGGGTCTCATCAAGCCAGTCCAAAATGTTTGTGTACATCCAGATAGAAATATCCAGAAATGCTTGACACCAGTCACAAAGCTTTCGCCCGGCCAATAAGAACCACCTTTGGAATGTGTCTTAAGCTTCTCTTCAAAAGCTCTCTAGGTACATGTATTTTTAAAATAATAGTTTTGGGGAAAAAAGAATTTCTTTTCCAAAAGTCATCCTCCTAAAATAACAGATTAACTTAAATCTAAAAACTTATCACACTTACGAGAGAAGAGTGGGTGGGGGCATCTAAAAGATGGGCCGAGACACTGAGTTATGAATTTATATTTTAAAAGATTGAGAAAGATTTTCTTTGATTTGCATTTTTATCAGAGCTAATGGATGCTTTGGAAAACTCAGAGTTTCAAAGAGCCACCTTTTTTATATCCAGGCAAATGCTCTCGTGTTTTTTTCCAGATCTCTCAACCACATCTCTCCAGCCCTCACAAGATATTAATATGTAATCTCTACTGAGCAAAGGATCCGGTCATATTGTGAGTCACAGCACTATAGTAACACAACTACTTATTGGATAGGAGGCTTGATCTCCCTCCTCCCACCTTCCTGATGGTTGCACTTGGGAATTTACTATTTTTACAAACCAAAGAGAAGTATTTGTGAATCATGTGGTGTTCTCAGTGTGCATTCGATTCTGAGAGAAAGAAAAGCATTCTCCCCTCCCATGATAATCATCAATAATCTCAAACTACAGAGGGCAGAATCTATAGAAGACAAACATCCATAAGAAAATGATGAGTGCTTCAGCCTCAGCAATCCAGATCATTCTGGCAAAAATGCGTCATAGGAAGCTCAAGTTTTAGTGTGGCCTCAGAAACACTGCCGATGTCCCTATCCATCCCCCTTCCTCTTGCAGAGGGGAGGAGTGAGGACAGAGTCACCCCAGCTTGTTTAGGAAAGACAGATCTCACCAAATCAGTTAGGGGACTCTGGAGAGATTAGCCCTGCAAGCCTTAATATTGCCATCCAACCATGGGGTGCTCACGAGATTAAAAATAAGGCAGGACTATGACATCTAATTTATGGATTAAAAAACTCAAGTAGCATATTAATTAAACATCACATGTTATAACCTCCATGCTTAAGCACTTTGTTCACATCCTCTCCTGAGCTCTCTAACTAAGGTCCTAACCAGTTTACCGCCATTAGCCCTTCATTGATCCAACACCTCCATCTCAACTTTAGCCTCTTCTGCAAAGAATTCTACTTATTAAGCAGAATTCGCCAACTACAAGTGTGTCAACTTCTCCTAGGAATGAGTGCCTCTATAGACTAAAAGAATTAAACCTATTATTGGGTGATAGTATTTCCTTGCTCAATGGAGCAAGGAAATTCAGTATTTTAATATTTGCATTCGTACCCTAGCATTTTGCATGCTTTTTTCCCAAAATCCATTCCTTCCTACTTCCCTCATGAGACTCCTCATCACTGGAAAATCACACTCCCCACTGCTGTCTGGTCCTTAAGATCTGTTTTTCCATAAATAGGCACAGAGAAGGGAATCACACAATTTAACAATCAGTTGCTCCCTCAAAAATTAAACTTCTACCTGTCTGCACTTTCTCCTGGAGCCAAAAATAAATAAATACATTAACCTGGTTTGTTAAATTAAGCAATAAAACATACTCAAGACTTCCTCCTTCTAGTTTAGCTTATGCTTTCCCCTAAGTATTTGCTTATCATTTACTTAACTGTTTTAGAAGCCCACACAGAACAACCACCCAAAACTTTCTACAAAAATAAATAGCTGTAATAGGGAAAATTTTTTTTCCTGAGATTTTGGAAATCTAAGTTTAACCTCTTTGATGTTCCACCCACAATGTTCAGTAATTCATCACACCCCTTTTTTTCCTGGTTATATATAGTTTTAATACCCTGAGAAATAAAAGTGCTGAACTCTATCTGATATTTTACTGAACTCCTGAACTATTCTGAGTTAAGTATGACAGATGCCCTAATGCTTGAGCTAGGGAGGTTGTTCTTTTAGTTCAGGCATGGAACATTTCCATTAAAAACCAGGGGACCTCAGTTCTAACCTTGGCAATGCCTTCTCCACAGGATTAATTACTCTTATGTGCACTGCAGTCTATTAGGAAAATGTCAGTGTGCCTTAGGAAGCAGACACCTTCACAGGAATTGTTTTGCCTACTTTATCCTCCCCAATGTCTTCATCCAGCAAAATAATCACATCTTCTGTACTTTTATTTCAAATATTTTTTAACGATTTTATGACTTTTACATTTTAAATTGTGTTTCTATTCAAAACTATTATCTTGAATAATTCTATATTTGTATTACCAAACTGGTTGAAGTATAAAAAGTTACAGTTTAAAAATGCAATAGTAAAATCTGGGACAATCATTTAGAAATAATTCAGAAAAAATAAGTATTATGTAGTTTTTGTCATTTGAGGGTCATTATGACTTTTCTATTTATATATTTGTATTTTTATGTATTTCTCCATATACATTTCTATTTCTATAGACAGATGATATGCTTTGTGTATACCCATGGGGCATTAAACTATTTTTTAGAACTTTTGTCTATTTGGTTCCAGGGTTTCTATTTATACTTCAGAAATATATTATTGAGTTGAACCCCAGGGGAAGAGGACAACTGGTGATCTCTTCACATATTAAATGTGAGAGTAAAATTTTTACTACACATTTGATACCGTATTTACAAAGAGGTAAGCATTTAAGTAGGGTAATATTAATAGTTTTATAATTGAGTTAGTGAACAAACTCATTGCATCTCCTAATCTAGTTCTCATTCTGGAATGCAAAAACTGCATCTCTAGCCAACAGAGAAATATACAAAAATACATTTTTTAAAAAACTTTTAGGCCGGGCGCGGTGGCTCAAGCCTATAATCCCAGCACTTTGGGAGGCCGAGGCGGGTGGATCACGAGGTCAAGAGATCGAGACCATCCTGGTCAACATGGTGAAACCCCGTCTCTACTAAAAATACAAAAATTAACTGGGCATGGTGGCACGTGCCTGTAGTCCCAGCTACTTGGGAGGCTGGGGCAGGAGAATTACTTGAACCCGGGAGGCGGAGGTTGCGGTGAGCCGAGATCGCGCCATTGCACTCCAGCCTGGGTAACAAGAGCAAAACTCCGTCTCAAAAAAAAAGAAAAAAAAAAAAAACTTTTATCTTGCTTCTTGAAATTCCTTTCTAGTGGTGACTCTCAATAATCTGATTTCCCAACCAAAACTGTGTACAAGGTATAAAGTCTATAGACATTTGTACCATCTTCTCTTTATTTTGGTTAATATATCTAATTTGTTTTAAAAATATTTAAACTACCTGTTTTTAAAAAATTAAGTTTTGAAGTTGTTAGATTGTGGCTCCTACTTATTCATATTTTGTTGATGAGAGAGGAAAGGGAAAAAGAAGGAAACAGGAGGAAGAGGAGCAACACATTATCATTTATGAAGAATGATTATGTACTAGGCACTGTGCTGGGTGCTTTCTACAAATTACCTCTAGTGCTCCCATCAACCCTGTCACTTGTCTCATTTTGCATTTAAGGAAATGGTGACTCAGGAAAGTTAACATATATGTCAGAAGTCACAGAGCTGCTAAGTGGCAGAGTTGAAATGATCTCTTCCCACATTCTGATTCAGTCCCACTGGAGGATATTAGCAACTCTTGCTACAGCAGCTGTCAAGAAGGTCACTCAGAGCTTCACAGAATCCTCCCAACCCTTCACTCAAAAAAAGGCATCAACTGTCCACTCCCTAAGAAGTTAATATTAGAACTTAATTACTCTGGCTTAAAGCTTTGATAGAAATCATAATGTTCGTAGAATAGAGAAAAGAGTGGGGACCTCCACTGAAGGCATATTATACACCAGGTACAGGACATATATTCTCATTTCCTTCCCATACTCCTCTAATACAGGTGCATTTGAGCCTTCCACCACTGTAATATTATGGTGGTATAAATGGACATTCTGAGACAGCCTCTGGTAAAGGAAGGATGGACAATATTAAGACTAATAATGAAAATTAATATTTCCACAATTCTTGCTAATAATTTTTATGGATCAGTTAGGGGAAAATAGCAAAAGTTTCAAAAATAAACTACCATAGGTCAAACACTAACCAAATTAAGGAGCTCTTTAAACTCTTTATTTTCTGTATTTCCTCTCAAATTCTGTCTATAAACATATATATAAACATTTATTTGTTGAATATGGAAAAAGCATAATAAAAATATAAATACCATACTCCTAACCCAGCAAACCATCCCCCAACTCCAAGAATGTTTAAAAAAGATTTCAGTCCTGTTCAAGCAATCTTTTTTGCGTGTCCCAACAAGTTAAGCTCTGTGTTAAAAGTTTTATAGAATATGTCTAAAACACATTGGAAATGTAGTTAGAATCGAAATAATATTCAGAATATGAATATCTTATTTATATCCGAATAAGACAGTAAAACTTAGCCCAAGAGTAAAAGAAGTTCAAAATAAGGAAGCCCTAGTTTCTAATGTTTGACTGCAATGTTTATAACCTTTTTTTCAAGTCTGGGCACCGTGGGTCATGCCTGTAATTTCAGCACTTTGGGAGGCTGAGGCAGGTGGATTATGAGGTCAGGAGTTTGAGACCAGGCTGACCAACATGGTGAAACCTCATCTCTACTGAAAATACAAAAATCAGATGGGCATGGTGGCGTACACCTGTAATCCCAGCCACTCAGGAGGCTGAGGCAGGAGAATCCCTTGAACCCAGGAGGCGGAGGTTGCAGTGAGCTAAATTCACACCACTGCCCTCCAGCCTGGGCAACAGAGCAAGACTCTGTCTCAAAATAAATGAATAAATACATAAATACATAAATAATTTTTTAGTGTAACTCAGAAATTCTTGTGATTTCAGTCGTTTGTTCCATACCACATCTCCTAAAAACCAGATTGTACCTCCAAAAAAATAAGAATTATTGTCTGAAATTTAGAAAAAATTTTTAAAAAATCAAAGGATGTACTTCAAGCCTCTAATATAATCAAGTTCCTTTATGAGTCACTTGATACCACAATTTGACCCTCAAAACCACACTCATGTTAGTTACTGTTATCTACATTACACAAATGAGAAAAGCAACATTAGGAAAAGAGCAGCTTGCCCAGGATCATAAGGAAGGGCAGAGGCAACAAACATATGAAAAAAAGTTCATTATCACTGGTCATTAGACAAATGCAAATCAAAACCACAATGAGATACCATCTCACACCAGTTAGAATAGTGATCATTAAAAAGTCAGGAAACAACAGATGCTGGAGAGGATGTGGAGAAACAGGAATGCTTTTACACTGTTGGTGGGAGTGTAAATTAGTTCAACCATTGTGGAAGATAGTGTGACAATTCCTCAAGGATCTAGAACCAGAAATACTATTTCTCCCAGCAATCCCATTACTGAGTATATACCCAAAGGATTATAAATCATTCTACTATAAAGATATGTGCCCACATATGTTTATTGCTGCACTGTTCACAATAGCAAAGACTTGGAACCAACACAAATGCCCATCAATGATAGACTGGGTAAAGAAAATGTGGCACATGTACACCATGGAATACTATGAAGCCATAAAAAAGGATGAGTTCATGTCCTTTGCAGGGACATGGATAAAGCTGGAAACCATCATTCTCAGTAAACTAACACAGGAACAGAAAACCAGACATATGTTCTCACTCATAAGTAGGAGTTGAACAATGAGAACACATGGACACAGGGAGGGGAACATATTATACCAGGGCCCGTAGGGGTTGGGGGCTAGGGGAGGGTTAACATTAGGAGAAATACCTAATATAGGTGACGAGTTGATTGGTTGCAGAAAACCATCACGGCACATGTATACCTATGTAACGAACCTTCACATTCTGCACATGTATCCCAGAATTTAAAGTATAATTAAAAAAAAAATGAACCAATGCCCTAAGAGATAGAAATGAAGAAAAATATTTATGGAGGGCACATAAAAGAGCTAAAAGAGACAGTAGACATCAGAATCCAAACACCCTCATTTTACAGGTAAGGAAACTGGGGTTTAAGAAATTTCAACAACTTATGTAAGGTAAACAGCTGGTGGAGAAATTGTAACGTGCAGAATTTTTGCAAACATGTTTGCAATGAAATGCTTGGTTTGCCATTTCTTCTTTAATAATAAATACAAGAGAAATTTTCACATGGAAAGGAAGAAAGGAAAGAAAGAGAAAGAAAGAACAAAAAGAAAGAGAAAGAAAGAAGGAAAGAAGAAAGAAAGAAAGAGAAAGAAGAAAGAAAGAAGAAGAAAGAAAGAAAGAGAAAGAAAAAGAAGAAAGAAAGAAGAAGAAAGAAAGAAAGAGAAAGAAAGAAGAAAAGAAAGAGAGATAGGAAGGAAGGGAAAGGAAAGGGGAAGGAAGGGGCCTGAGGAACAAAGACATATAATTTAGGCTGTCTCTCCCAAAATCTCAAAGACATACTGCCAGGATTTTAAAAAGTGCTGCTGTGGTATTTTAAGGACATCGAAGGTAAAAGGAATTAATTTGGATAGTATTTATATTTGACATTGCTAACTAATCCTACTACCTATCACACTACTTATGCCATACTGAAAATTATAATCGAGTTTAAATGATCAAAAACTATAAACATTTCTATTTCATATTTAGCCTTTTATTTCAAAAGACACAAAACTTAAACTATCACAGATCAGTATAATGTTTACAAAAATAAAGTGTCTCTAGATCTGATTCTGACAGTTTGGAGAAAGGATTAGAGGATTTTAAGCAAGAATATTTTATGATTTCTGAAGGCCAAATTATATTAACAATAAAAACAGTTAAAAATGACAAGTTTCACAGGTAACAAAAACAAAAATAAAAAACGGGACTACATCAAACTAAAAACTTTCTGCACAGCATAGAAAACAATCAATAAAATGACAAAATTTAACCTATGGGATGGAAGAAAATACTTGAAAAGTGTATGTATGATAGGCAACTAGTATCCAAAACATATAAGAAGCACATACAACACAATAGCAAAAGAATGAATAACTCAACTTAAAAATGAACCAGGAGCCGGGCGCGGTGGCTCACGCCTGTAATCCCAGCACTTTGGGAGGCCGAGGCGGGTGGATCACGAGGTCAAGAGATCGAGACCATCCTGGTCAACATGGTGAAACCCCGTCTCTACTAAAAATACAAAAATTAGCTGGGCATGGTGGCACGTGCCTGTAGTCCCAGCTACTCGGGAGGCTGAGGCAGGAGAATTG
>PVKV010031029.1:0-21515 GCA_004027835.1 Alouatta palliata
TTATGCAGCCATCAAAAACGATGAGTTTGCATCCTTTGTAGGGACATGGATGAACCTGGAAGCCATCATTCTCAGCAAACTGACACAGGAACAGAAAACCAAACACCGCATATTCTCACTCATAGACGGGTGTTGAACAACGAGAACACATGGACACAGGGAGGGGAGCATCTCACACTGGGGTCTGTCGGGGGGGAAAAAGGGGAGGGACAGCAGGGGGTGGGGAGTTGGGGAGGGATAGCATGGGGAGAAATAACAGATACAGGTGATGGGGAGGAAGGCAGCAAATCACACTGCCATGTGTGTATCTATGTAACAATCTTGCATGTTCTTCACATGTACCCCCAAACCTAAAATGCAATAAAAAGTATATAAAAAAAATATTTAAGTTTATTGAAAGTATGAGTCTACAAATTCTGTATCTCTCTATCAATCTACCAGTCACTACCTATTTTCTTATTTATGTGTCCATCCATCTATCTGTCTATCACACTTTTAATGCCTGATATGGTTTGGCTGTGTCCTCACTCAAATCTCATCTTGAATTGCAGTTTCCATAATCCCCACCTGTCATGGGAGGAACCCAGGAACCTAGTGGGATGTAGTTTAATCATGAGGGCAGTTACCCTCATGCTATTCTCATGATAATGAGTGAGTTCTCATCAGATCTGATGGTGTTATAAGGAGCTCGTCTCCCTCTTACTCAGCACTTTTCTTTGCTTGCCTCCACGGGAAGAAGGACATGTCAGTTTCCCCTTCTGCCATGATTGTAAGTTTCCGGAGGTCCCCCAGCCCTGTGGAACTGTGAGTCAATTAAACCTTTTTTCTTTATAGATTACCCAGAATCAGGTGTGTCTTTATTAGCAGTGTGAGAACAGATTAATACAATGCCATTCACAAAATCACCTTGTATAGTAAATGGATCATTCATATTAACTTGAGGCACTAGATAAACCACTAATATTAACCAAAACATTGCTGAAACTGAGGCAATCAGGATTAAAACTATTATAGTGAATGAGAGATAGTCACACACATAGTTATATGTCAGAGTATATTATCTGACCAAATAAAAGTGAATTGTAGCAAAGGTGTCTAAAATATGCTTTAAGCTAACCCTAAATGCGAAAATTTACATGAACTAAACAAACAAGTTAGAGGGTTATTGCATACATTGTATTCAGTCAACACCAGAGTATTGTAAACCATAAGCTCTTCTGATATATTCAAATGTGATTTACTTTATAAAAATCTAATCCACATACAGATTTTTCTCAAGATCATACATATTCCATGGATTAAGCAAAGGCAGTCTTATTTACCATCCCCATTAAATATGAGCAATGTAGATGTCTCTATATTTTCTTCAGATTATAATTTCAGATCTTAGTTGTATCTACTCTAAATTCAGCTTCAAAGATAGATTTTTCTCTAGCTTCCTCTTCTATTCCTACTGTTCTTGCCACTATCCTAGTTCAGACCCTTAGGGTTTCTCTCCCTGGGATTTGCAATAGCCTCCTAACTGGTCTCTCTGCCTTCCATGGCATCTCTCTTCAGTTTAATTCATAAGCCAATATGGTGATTATTCAATATATAAATGCAACTTTACAAAGCTACTCAAAGATTTTCTATTTCCCTTAGGTTAAAAAGCAAACCCCTCAGCACAACACACATCACTGTTTCTGCCCCACTTGTCCTCATTTCTCACAACCCAATGACCTACACCAACAAGGTGGTAAATGGAACTTTTGTACCCTTTCCTAAACTTCCTTATCCCTCTGTGGTTTTCCATAAGCTGTTTTTTTAATATATAAATTTATGGGGTACAAGTATAATTTTGTTACAGGCATAAATTGTATAGTGGTGAAGTCAAGGCTTTCAGGTTATCGATCAACATCCATCCTACCCATTAAGTAATCTCTCATCACCCATCCTTCTTCCACACCCTCACCCTTCCAAATCTCTGATGTCTATTATTCTACAGTGTATATCCATGGGTACACATTATTTAGCTCCCACTTATAAGTGTGAATATGCAGCATTTGACTTTCTGTTTCTGAGTTGTTTCACATAAGATAATGGCCTCCAGTTCCATTGATGTTATTGCAAAAGACATGATTTTATTTTCTTATGGCTGAGTACTATTCCATTGTATATATGTACCGCATTTTCTTCATCCAATCGTCCATTGATGGGTTGATGAACACTTAGTTTGATTCCACATCTTTGCTATTGTGACTAGTGCCGTGATAAACATAAGCTCTCTTTGCCCTGTAGAAAATAGGATTTTTCCTTTAACACAGCTGAATTCTTTTTCATCCATTTGTCAAATGCTTTTTCCCCCAGAAAGCAATCTCTGATCTCACCATGCACCCACCCTCCTCTTACCAGTCTTTTATAGAAGGTCTTCTTCCTGCTTAACATACTTGATGTGTAACACTGTACTCTAATTACCTGAAAATACATCAGTCCCCATAGCACACTGTGAATGGCAGAGTGCAAAGATCCAGGAGCCTAATATAGTGCCTGGCCCATGTTAGGCATTTATTAAAGTTTGTTAGATGAACAAAGTGAATAAACTTTTTAAAGCAGCAGTCACTTGGTTGTCATGCAAAAAAAATTTCAAACGAGAAAGAAAATTACCATACAGGATGATTTGTCTGAGTGCTTTGTTTCCCTGTCATATTATGTCAGGGATCAAAGGATAGCATTTTTCCCTCTTCAAATTGAAAATAGCTTTGTTTTTACTGCGTTTTTGTTCCTCATATTAAAAAGGAGCTTTCATGTTTGGCTTTAATATGACTTGATTGTCTCCACATTCATATCCCTCGATACCTGACTTTTCACCGTAAGTCAGCAAGATCAAAATCTTCTCCTAATTACCTTCACTACCTGCTGAAATATCTGCTGCTGGGAACATGTCAGTTGCTCCAACAATTATGCTGGTGGTAACGGCGCACATTCTCACGAGGCAGGGTGGTGATGCTGGACTTCAAAGGGCCTATGCCAAGTGTTGATGTATATTGCAGTTCAATTAAAGCATAATTAAAGTGGCTTACTATATTCTAACTTCTGTTTGTGTCGAGGATAATCTATTCCGGTAGTGCATGCCATCACCTCTATAGTGCATCCAAAGCTACAGGGACAGGAGCATAGCCCTAACTCCTTCAGCATTCACCCACATGAAAATGACACTGCATGGTCGACGGGGCAAATTTATTTCAGTTACGTGTCATGAGCTGCTGGTTTGTGCCAGGCAAGGTATCCTTATGTACAATATTTCATCAGCTCCTGATGGCAGGTGTTATTTCCCTCATTTTCCAGTGGGGTTAGCTAAATCTCAGGAAGGTTCTGTGATCTACACAAAGTCATGAGAACTCTCACTCACTAAGTGTACAACCTTGAGCAAGTTTCCTAAACTCTGAGACTCAGTATTCTAATTGAACAGGGTGAATGCCTTCATCACTGGTCACATACATATGTATACATATAAATATGCACTTATATACACATATAGATACACACATGCATACATACACACATCTACATGAGAATATATGTACTTGTGTATATCTATGTGCCTGATATATATACACACACACAGATACATGTACACATAAAATACGTTGAGTGATGAACAGAATAGGTACCCAGTAACTTTTTAATTGTGGCCTTTTTGTTTTAGTTTGCAAAGGCTTCCAAAGCAAGTGATTCATTCAACCTTCCAGTGTTCTCACGCTTTATGACACATTAACCTTAATGAATTTCCTATTTTTTCTGTCAAGGAGCAAATGGAAAAAACACCAATGCTTGGTAGGATCCCAAGGGGGCTGAGAAAGACCACACAGAGACTCAATTCTTCTCATGTCTGTCTCATTCTTACAACAGTAGTTCAACGGCTGATGGACTTGGTGGATACTTTCAGGGGGTCACTGGGGCTATCTTGGAGAGCAGGTTTTTTCTGATATCTCAGTAGTGACTTGTTAGAAGGAGCTGAGTTGTTTATTGTGGCTAAGAACACAAAATCAGAAGTTAGAGAAATATGAGTTTGCATATGTTTATGACAGCATTATTTACAATAGCAAAGTCAGAAGTCAACCTAAGTGTCCATCAATGGTGGATTGGATAAAGAAAATGTGGTACATAAACATCATGGCATAGTACACAGCCATAACAAAGAATAAAATCATGTCTTTTAAAGCAATGCGGATGTAGCTGGAGGCCATTATCCTGAAGTGAATTAATGCAGAAACAAAAAATAAAGTGCCACATGTAACTTGTAAGCGGAATGTAAACAATGGATACACATGGACATAAAAATGAGAATAATAGACACTGGGGACTCCAAAAGAGGGGGAGGGAGAAGGGGAAAGGGGCTGAAGAACAACTTACTGGGAACTGTGTGCCCTATTTAAGTGATAGAAGCCCAAATCCGGATCACTCAAAAACCCATGTTACAACGCTGCTTGTGTACCCCCAAATCTAAAATCCTATGCAACAATCTTGCATGTTCTTCACATGTACCCCAAAACCTAAAATGCAATAAGAATATATATATTTAAAAAAAAAAAGAGAGAAAAGTATGAGTTTACACTTAGGCTCTGCCATTTAGTAGCTGTACATATTTAAGTAAGTTTCAAGACCTGTCTAAGCCTCAGTTTTAACATCCAGAAAATGGGAATGATGATAATAACTTACCTCATAGGGCTGTAAAGGGAATTAAATGAGATAATGCATATAAAGCTCTTAGCATTGTCATATTGTTATAACATAATACATAAGCATATTATTATTATTATTATTACTCTAGCTTTCTTTCTTGTCTCCCCTAATCTCTTCTCTTTTTACACATACATATTCTCATCTTCTCTTAGGCTCACCTTAGATTTTCAAATATTTTTGAGTGTTGTTATGCAGTGGACTGAGTGAACACACAGGCTATATGCAAATTACCTCTGGAATTCATTCACCCCTATCTCTGCATTTCAATCAGATTCACATTTCAAAGGCCCAAGCCATCTCTGACAATTCTCCTGGTAATAGCTGCAGTGAAAACTTGAATATAGTCTCTGAGCCTTTTAAAAGCAAGATTTGCCAGTTATCATAATTAACCATATTTCAGAATATACAGAGTGCTATCAGTGAGCACTATCAAACCTTCAGAATCATCAGCACAAAACTAGGTGAGTTGCATGGGAGAGAACTCTGAACCAGATTCTATCACTTCCTGTCTAAAAGTGAATCGACCATACCAGAGTGGTTCCTGCCCTAGTGTTTGGGTGTAACAGTGTGTCAACAGCCTCCAGGAATAGAATTTTGTTAATGTTTAAACTACAGGGCAAGATTTAATGAAGTATAAACTTCAAGTCTTGATATGCAGATTTAAACACAGAGAGCAGAACACCAGGTAATGGAGTATAAAAGAAATAAAGAGGAAGTAAGGGAGGAGTGAAAAACAGAGAGACTTAGATGGTTGTCATGCAAATACTTGGTATTGCAAGACTGTTTTCTAAGTATTTGCTATCTGTTAAGAACTTTCATTTTCCCCTGATATCTACTATACCTTTTCAGCAAAGAATATCTTTTAAAAATTCCAAATGCTTAATGAATTCTCATAAAGGGCATTAAATTAAGAAAATAGATTCTTAGATTTTGAAGAATTATAGTAGGTCCTTAGAAACTTAAATAGTTAGCAAGTTTTCAGATATTCCAAACTTACAGTAAAACCCCAGTTTTCTGGAAATAAGTGATTCACATTTTGCACTAATGTATCTCTCCTACTTCCTAGCTTTATGAAGCTCTGATGTAGACTGTGTCTCATACTTTTAATCTTTCTTTGATGCCTAAACATGTTCCTCATTATCACCAGACAGTGACCAGGGTCGACATGAACATCTGGTGTATTTCTGTCCTACACTAACTGACCTCAGACTGCTGTGTGGTAATAATTCTTATGTTTGTTTTTAAAAGGGATTTCTGTCCCTTTCTTTCTGTAAAATACAATTCAGCAATGACACACTGTTTTGGAAAATATATCTGACTGTAATAGAGCCTTTGGCTCCTGTCTCATGGCAAAAAAAAAAAAAAAAAAAAAAAAAGGAAAATACAATATTCAAGCTTTAATTTATTTAATTTCAAAAATATGGTGAATGTCTACTCCATGCCAGTTGTGTGCTAGAAGTTGGGGATACAGAACTGAGGAAACCCAAGTAGCTTCTGGGTTGATGAAGAAACAGACTTTTATAAAATCAGACAAATGTGCTGCCATACAGATTCTTATAATGGTAAGAACCAAGTGCTTTACAGAGATCTCAAACTCAGATTCCCACAAGACTGACCAGGAGAGACGAATGAGACAGGAACATAAGTCACAAAAGAATATAGGAAACTGTTCTATGGGAGAGGATACAGTTATGTCAGCTGCTACTTAGTGCCAGTTCAAGTTTATCAGACTGATGTTGGGGGTCCAGTGCAGCCAGATTCTCATTGTTTAAACTGTAATTTTCTCATTTTAAATTCACTGGTCAGGCCAGCTGTAGTGGCTCAAGCTTGTAATCCCAGTTTTTGGAGGCCATGGCGGAAGAATTACTTGAGACCAGCCTGGATAATATAAAGATACTCCACCTCTATTAAACATTTTAAAACCTGGTATGGTGGTGCATGCCTGTGGTCCTAGCTACTCAAGAGGCTGATGTTGGAGGATCACTTGAGGCCAGGAGTTAAAGAGTACAGAGGGTTATTATCACACCACTGCACTGCAGCCTGGGCAGCAGAGCAAGACCTTACCTCTAAAACATGAAAATAAAAAATACAAATAAAAGCGCTAGTTGGACTTGATCAAGGGCTGCCCATCTGAGATCATTGAGTATCAGGGGAATAAAATGAAAGATGTGTGATTGTGACTGTAAGGTTACCACACATGTTACCTCTGAACTGAGCCTTGCAAGATGAACCCAAAGAGTTGGAGTGATAGTCTGTAGACTTACACTCTTTAGCATACTATGTATCTCCTTCATTTGTATGTTCATTTCTTTTTCCTTTTCTCAAGGGCAAGGATTTGGTGCAATACATACTGTAAGGGCTAAGACCCTTTGCCTCCTGGAAGTAAAAAATTACTAACATGAGGCAGATTGATTAACAGGAGGGAAGGCAAATAAATTTATTTAATGTATACATATGGCAGTCTTCAGAATGAAGACCTAACCTCCCAGTGAGGTACAAAACTTATAAACCATCTTGAGGTTACTGAAAAAGATGGAGCCTTTGATCTTGGTTAAACAGGTATGGGGGCAGGGGGAGAAGAGGAATTCTGTGGAGGGGTAATACATGATTACTGGATTGGGAAACAAAAATTAACTTATAAATAGTTTTCTTTGGAATTTCAATGTGTATTAAAAAGAGGCATTATCTTGTGAAAGAGTCTGTGCAGTTGTTGTTACATTCTGGATCTTCTAGGGAGAGGAAGAAAACTATTGCTCCCTTTGGTGGGTGTGGATCTCAGGCAGATAAAGGAACCTCAGCTTTTTTGGGAGAGACTGTTAAGGTTGTGTAAGAATGATCAGAGAGAACTTTAGGTTTCTTTAGTTCAGCATGTCCATTTGTCATATTTTGGGGTATCAACTTCTGAGCCCCAAACAATACCTATTTTTTAGATTTTTAAAACCTCAGTAAAATGTAATATCATGTTAAATATAATGTGAATATGGGCCAGGCATGGTGGCTCCTGTCTGTAATCCCAGCACTTTCGGAGACTGAGGTGGGAGGATCACTTGAGGTCAGGAGTTCAAGACCAGCCTTCCCAATATGGTGAAATCCCATCTCTAATAAAAATAAAAAAAATAGCTGGGTGTGGTGGCATGCACCTGTAATCCCAGTTACTTGGGAGGCTGAGGTAGGAGAATCAATTGAACCCAGGAGGTGGAGGTTGCAGTGAGCCAAGACTGTACCACTGCACTTTAGTCTGAGTGACAGAGCGAAACTCCATCTCAAAAAAAACCAAACAAAACAAAACAAATATAATGTGAATGTAAACATGTAGGATGTGATGGGTGCAAGTGTTTGACTTTTCTTCCTTTTTTTTTTCACTTATTGAACAAATGGATACAGGATACAGAAAGAAATTATTTCTGCAGACAGCAAAGGGAAAAGAGTCCTTGGCAGAACTTCCCTTCTAACAGAAAGCAGCCCAAGAAATCATTTATTTTCTAACAAAGAGCAGCCTGAAAGATCGAGCTGCAAACATAGATAAGGAAGTTGGAAGCTTGCATGGGAGGAGGCCTGCAGCTGCACCAATAGAAAAGGGCTACCTGGGGGCCAGGCATGTCCACTATGGGGCCCCACCTTCCCTTTTTTGTTAGCACGTGTACAGTAAGAAAGAACTGCAACATGGAGAAATTGAGGAAGAGAACCCACATGTATAATAAAAACTTGGGGTGGTGGCTGCCAGAGATTCACTCCCTATGCAGATGGAACTGGCTTTTTGTGACCTATGTAAATCAGACACCATCTCCCCACTAGCTCATTTATAAACCTCTCCCCCTCGTTTCCTTTCACCACAGATTGGCAGCCCATTTTTCCAAGACCCTCTCTATAGCAGAGAGTTGTTTATTCTCTGCCTATTTCCTCTCTTAACCTCACTTTTTATGTGTCCGCATCCTTGATCTTCATGGCTATGAGACAACAAACCTCAGCATCACCCCAGACAACAAGGCCACTTCACAAATAAGTATTAAGAGTCTACTATGTGCCAGACACTGTTTTGTGTACTGGAATACAGCAGTGAATCAATCAGGCAAAGCCTCCGTCCTCAGGGCACTTACAGATGAGCTGGAAAAACGCAGGCAATAAACAATTAAGTAGATTCACAAGAGCATACAGATGAGTGATTTGGGTTTAATCAATGTATATCTACTCGTTGCATATATATTTTTCTGTTTATTATCTGCATATTTCCAGCTAAAATGTAAGCATACTATATATGTGTAAGCATATATAGATACCCCATATAAATATATGCACACTTTTTTATATGTATGTAAACACACACATATATGTGAAATAATTACTATGGTATAAAATAAAGCAGAGAAAGAGGTATAGGTTGTGCTGGGATAGGTGTGAAAAATATTATTCTTAAATATAGGAGGTCAAGGAGGATCTTAATATTTCAATTAGAAGATGACTTTTAACAGAAATGTAAAAGTTGTATATATTTCCAAGTGAAGAGTGGTCCAGACTGAAAGACCCGCAAATGAGTTAAGAAGATGCTTGGAAGAGCACAGAGGACAATGCAGCTGGAGAAGCTGGGCCAAAAGAAGAGCAGTGGGAGGCAAGCTCAGGGAGTCAGCAGGGGCCCGTTCCCCAGGTCCTTTTGGCCTCTGTGAGATGAGAAGCCCCTGGGAGCTTTGAGTGGAGGAGTGGCATAATCTGACTTCAGTTTTGAAAGGATCATTCAGTATGTTGTGTAAAGAATGGAATATAAAAAGCAAAGATAAAGTGAAGGAAAAAAAAATTGTCAGGCAGGAGGCATTGCAGTTAGCCAGGAGAGCAATGAGAGTCATGAGTAAAATATTAACAACTGGTCAGGTTCTGGAGATATTCTGAAGGTAAAACAGTCAAGATTTGTTGACAGATTGGATATGGGTTGGGAAGAAAGAGAAAGGCAAAGGATAATATCAAGATTTTTTTCTGAGCAATGGAAGGGTGGAATTGCTAAAGATCATGGCAAAAGCAGACAAGGAAGAGATGAGATTAGGAGGCGATTCTGGCCGTGATGAATTTGAAATGCCTCCCACACATCTAAATGGAGGTGTCAAGTAGGCAGGTGTATAGACACATCTGGTGTCTGGGGAAGAGGGCTGAGCTTGGAGGTATAAATACAGCAGTTATCAGTGCGTGGATGGCATTTAAACATTTGTATATAGTAAGATCAATTGAAGAGTAAGTTTAATAAAGAGAAAAGATATAGGGACAGAGTCTTGGGTTATTCTATTATAGCTGTTGAAAATAGGAATAAAAATAGGAAAGTTAGGTCAAAATAGGAGGACAACCAGGAGAAAGTGACTTCTGAAAGACAAGTGAAGAAAGCGTTCTCAAGAAAATGAGGGAATCAGCTGTGTCAAATAGTGTTAGGTAGGCCAGGTAAGATGGGAGCTGAGAATTGCTCTCAGATTTAGTAAATGAAGGTATGCAGTGACCTTGATTGAAGTTGTTTTGGTGAAGACCAGACTGGAAAGAGATCCAGAGAGAAAGTGAGATAAATTGAAAACAGAGGTTCCTACAAAGGAGATAGCAGAAATGATATAAATGTGAGGTCAAGAGGTGGAAGATATTTTATTTTTCAGCATACTCCTGACAAGAGTGAATCAGTAGAGATGGGATGCAAGAGAAAGGAAATACCTTGAAATGAAATGACATTCTTGAATAAGGAAAGGAGAAGGCATTTAGTCAACAAGTAGAGGAAATGATCTTAGATTTGACTGTAGTTTATCCACAATTCTATAAAGGATGATGATGTTGAAACAAGGCTAATTAATAACCATACAATGGCCTATAAATGTTCAAGTAAAAGGAAGAGTTGTATACCTCTCACTTTAAATCAAAAGCTAGAAGTGATTGTGCATTGTGAGGAAGGCATGTCAAAGTCTAGATTGGCCAAATGCTATATGTATTAGTCTATTCTCACGCTGCTAATAAAAACATACCTGAGACTGGGTAATTTATAAAGGAAAGATGTTTAGTTGACTCACAGTTTCACAAGGCTTGGGAGGCCTCAGGAAACTTACAGTCATGGTGGAAAGGGAAGCATCCTTCTTCACATGGCAGCAGCAAGGAGAAGTGCTTAGCCAAAGGGGGAAAAGCCCTTTATAAAAACCATCAGCTCTCATGAGAACTCACTATCACAAGAACAGAATGAGAGTAACCACCTACATGATTAAATTACCTCCCACTGGATCCCTCCCAAGACACATGGGGATTACGGAAACTACTATTCAAGGTGAGGTTTGGGTAGGGAGACAGCCAAACCATATCACTAGGCCACTTGTGCCAGACAATTAGCCACGTTGTCAGTGCAAAGGAAAACTTCTTGAGGGAAGTTAAAAGTGCTACTCCAGTAAACAGAGAAATGATAGAAAAAAGAAGTGAATCATTCTTACTGCTGATATAGAGAATATTTTAGTAGTCTGGACAGAAGAACAAATCAGACACATTTCCTTCAGCCAAAATGCACTAACTCTCTTCAATCCTATGAACACTGAGAGAGGTGAGACAGTTGAAAACTAGCAGTAGTTGGTTCATGAGGTTTAAGGAAAAAAGTTCTTTCCATAACAGAAAAGTACAAGGTAAAGCAGTAAGTTTTGATATAGAAGCTGCAGCAAGTTATTCAGAAGATCTAGCTAAGCTCATTGAAGGCCACAACAGTACACAATTTCTAAACGGTAGGTCACCACGATGAGTCTGTTTTGACTGTTATGAAACTAGATTCTCAATGTAGACAAAATAGCTTTCTCTTGGAAGAATATACCATCTAGGACTTTCATAGCTACAAAGGAGAAGTCAATGCTTGGCTTCAAAGTTTCAAAGGACAGGCAGAGACTCTTGCTAGGGGGCTACTGCAGCTGATGACTTTGAGTTGTAGCCAATGCTCATTTTCCATTCTGAAAACCCTAGAGCCCTTAAGAATCTAATTTACCTGTTCTCTATACATGGAACAACAAATCCTGGATGGCAGCTCATATGTTTACAGCATGGCTCATTATTGACTCATAGTAGTCATAACAGACTCAATGTTGTTACCTACTGTTTAGAGGATTTTTTCAAAATATTATTGCTCATTGACAATGCACCTAGTCACCCAGGAGCTGTAAGAGAGATGTACAGGGACATTAAAGTTGTTTTCATGCCCATAAATTGAGCAGTAATTTTAGACTTTCATGTCTTATTATTTAAGACATATATTTTGTAAGGTTATAGCTATCATAAATAGCAATTCTTCTGATGGATCTCAGCAAAGTAAATTGAAAACCTTTGGAAAAGGATCACTATTCTAGGTGCCATTAGTAACAATTGTGATTTAGGGAAGAAAGTCAAAATGTCAAACCTAACAGAAATTTGAAAGAAGTTGATTCCAACTCTCCTGGATGACTTTTAGAGGTTCAAGACATCAATGGAGGAAGTCACTGCAGATGTGGTAAAAAAAGCACAAGAATTAGAATGAGTAATGGAACTTGAAGATGTGACTGAATTGCCTAATCTCATAATAAAATTTGAACTGATAAAAAATTGTTCCTTATGGATGAGCCAAGAAAGTGGTTTCTTGAGAAAGAATCTACCCCTGGTAAAGATACTGTGAACATTGTTGAAATGACAACCAAAGATTTAGAATATTGGGTCTCCTTAGCAGGTTAAACAAGTGGCAAGATTTAAGAGAACTGATTCTAGTTTTGAAAAAAGTTCTACTATGGGTCAAATAGCATCACTGCTATAAAGAAGTCTTGTTAAAGGAAAAGTCAATTGCTGTGACAAATTTCATTGTTGTCTTATTTTAAAAAGTTGTCACAGCCACTTTAACCTTTAGCAACCACGATGTTTATCAGTCATCAGCCATCAACATCGAGGGAAGATCTTCCCCTAGCAACTTACTAAAGGCTCAGATGATCATTAGCAGTTTTTAGCAATAAAGTTTTTAAAATTAAGGTATATACATTTTTAGACATAATGCTATTGCACACAGTAGACTACAGTGTAGTTTGAACATAACTTTTACGTGCACTAGGAAAAGAAAATTTGTGTGACTCACTTTATTGAGATATTTTCAGACATTTGATTTCTTGCCGTGGTCTGGAACTGAACCTACAAGATATGTCTGTATAAGGAGAAAGGGGCAAAAGATTTGACAGTTTATTGAGCGTGATCTCAATAATGGGCCACGGAATATAAGCTTTCCTCCTTCCTCCTGCAAGTGTTTACTGATAACCTGTGAAACATCTTGCTGAATTTTGGGGATGGAGAATGAACAGACATAGTTCTTGCTCTGAGAAGAGAAATTATATTATAGTGCATGATTTCTCAAACTGCGGTTATTCAAATGTCCCATCATATTTTTGTCATATCTTTGTGCTCCCCATATTATCATATGGTGTTTTTTTAAATTATATACATTTTTATATCTTAATAAACTTATTTGAAAATACATTATTTTTGATCTCAATGAAAAGCCAGTCTCATTTGCCGCAAATAGAAGGTAACTGTTAAACTCAGTACAATTGAAACTGTATGTATAACTAAATTCAACTCAGCTACTTTATTTGCTGAAGGCTCCAAGGCTAGATTTGCTGTCTGTTTGATAAATAAGGTAAATTACTAAGCATAAAAGAGTTGTTAAGGACATACTAGCACAAGACTTAGCCCTTCTCCAGTCATCAGAAGGATTGAAGGGAAGGCAAAGGAGAATTTTTTCCACTCATCCTTAACTGTTACGACGTGCACTATAGAGTACAATGTAAATGCAGCTCTCGTTTCTCTAGTGGTACACATCCCTGTTGAAAGAAATGCATATCCAGTAGGAAGATAGCCATACAAACAAACAATACAATATATGTGACAAGGATGAGAAAGAGATTCTAGCTAGGGCATAGATTGTAAAAAGCCTTGAAAGCCATAGTAAATGAGTTCATCGTTCATTGCAAAAATAAAGTTTAGAAATCAAGAGTTGACTTGAGGATGAGTGTTCAGGGAATTGTGTTATTGTTGAGTTAGGAACTAAATCTGCAAGAGTCAGGCTGCATAGAAAGTGAGCCACATGGTGAATGGATTACCCATTCTGTTAGATCACAGATGGCCATGGAAGGCTCCACGACCACAATGGGGTTAGTATCATTCTTCTACACTGAGGCTTGTTTGGGACATGAACTTCACCTGCTCTTTAAAAAAAATCTATTCTGTGCTAGAGAAAAGAAATGTGAAGGCAGAGATAACACTTAACAGAGGAAGTAACTCAGGTTGGAACCTATAATGTCCAAAATACATTAATGGAAGTTGGAATGGGAAGGTAGAATTGGAGATAAAAGACATTTGACTCTAGAACCTGTAGGGCTTAGTGATAGATGGATTAGGGTAACTACATAGGAGGAATGACCCAAAGATGACATGAAATGGCAATTACAATTTAAGAGACTTGTGTTGTCAAACTTTGTAAACTATTTTAACTGGAAAGAGTCTTTTTCTGGCTTATTTTCTGCTTCTTCCCCTTGAAGTTGCCCACAAATGAAGTTGCCAAATATAAAACTTTCTTATTTTTAAGTCATGTCTAAATTATGAATTCAATATTAAAACATAAATGAAATTATTCTTTATTTAAATGTTAGATTTCTAATAAAGGCTTAACCTGAAATTTGGCATGAGAAGAGTTCTTTAGGTGGTAAACCCCATGAAGACAGCAATAATATCTGTTTTTCAATAAATAGCTATTTAATAAGTGAATGAGGCACATATACACCATGGAATACTATGCAGCCATAAAAAACGACGAGTTCGTGTCCTTTGTAGGGACATGGATGAACCTGGAAACCATCATTCTCAGCAAACTGACACGGAAACAGAAAATTAAACACCACATGTTCTCACTCATAGGTGGGTGCTGAACAAGAGAACACACGGACACAGGGAGGGGAGCATCACACACTGGGGTCTGTTGTGGGGAACTAGGGGAGGGACAGCAGGGAGTGGAGAGTAGGGGAGGGATAACATGGGGAGAAATGCCAGATATAGGTGATGAGGAGGAAGGCAGTAAACCACATTGCCATGTATGTACCTATGGAATAATCTTGCATGTTCTTCACATGTACCTCAAAACCTAAAATGCAATAAAATATATATTTTAAAAAAATAAATGAAAATATTCAAAATCTCACTATATTAGTTTTTTACTTAATGAAATTGCTTTATTTATTTGTTTCATTAAAAGTATTCATTGAGAATTACTTTCTGCCAGGCATCAGGCTTTATAATCAAACAAAAACCTCATTAGTTTTCACAGATCCTTCTAGAGGATAAGATAAAGTATACTAAAACAACCACACAAGTAATTTTTACATTGCAAATGTAATTGCATGCTACTAAGACAGCTATGAGTTGTCAGGGGAACATGAATACATTTGTTAATTCCATAGTTATTTACGCTACTGTGTGATAAGCACTAACGATATATATACAAAGTTCGTGCAAAAGTAATTGCAGTGTTTGCAATAAAAAGTAATGGCAAAAACTGCAATTACTTTTGCACCAATCTAATATATACACACGCACACAAATATGTATATGTGTATTACCTTATGCAACAGTGAGACATATCTGTATCAGTATACTAGCTTTTGGTAAACAGGAAGAAGGATAGGAGTGCACAGGAGGTCATGATTTTAGATAAAGTAGCCTGGAAGGGAAGAATTCAGTGGGAAGGTGACTTGAATAAGTATATGAGAGAAAAAAATCTATGTCGGCTTTCTCTCTCCTTCATCTCAAAGCATAACACTTCACAGAAACCAGGGTTGTTGTGAGGATTAAATGAGATAACATAAGTGAAACCATCTAAAGTAGGACCTGGAGTGAGTTCCTAAGAGAATGAATTTATTTCCTGGATTCAGAAGAGGTGCTGAAATGTGGTCCACATATGCCTACATTTTCTCTTCCTTGTTCCACCCAACTTCTAAAACAAATAAATCAGCCCCCCCCACTCATTCTTAATCTAATAAGCTGTATTTTCTTGTAACTAACACATTTTGTACTTAGGCTTGCTTCTGTTCATTCAGCATTTTAAACTCCACAGTCCCTGTAGAAGCCAGGCTTGCAATATACTCTTGTTTGTTCTACACATTGCTTGAGGCCTGTAGAAAAGCAGCACAAATAATATTCAGTGGCAGTTCTAGGTCAGAATGTAAAACACCCTGGGCAAATCTCCTTGCGTGCATTACAGTGTCTGTAACTAGTTATAACAGATTGGGTAGCACTGAGTTTGCGGGACAACTTTGGGAGGATGCATAGCCCTTTAAATCTCAGTCTTCTCAGCTACAAAACAAAAAGAAAGCTAACCTTTTCTGACCCCTTCAAAACGTTAGGAGAGGGAAATAAGTTCGTGTTTGGAAAGGCCTGTGTGACCCTTGAAGCCAAGACATTATCAAAGTAGAAAGTAAATTATAAGAACTGTTTGCTATCCCATTAGTAACTCAAATAGCACAAGGCACTCCTCCTGTCAAATCCTAGTTAGCCTTGTAGTACATACTTGCTTTGTTCATGAGGATAAAAATGGAAATAAAAGACTTGGAAACTCTCATTGGGCTCATTTTCAGAAAGGTTTTTCAGTGGAAGTCCTTATGGGCACAGACAGGTTCTCTTCCATAGGTGCATGTAGCCCCAGTCCCTTCCCTGAGTCCTTGGAGCCTGGAAATAAGGTAAGATTTGGAGCTTGGAACCCAGAGACAAGACTTGAGGATTTTTGTGACTGTAGCCATGTTTCTTAGCATCACCGATACTCTATCTCTGGACATGTAAAGTGAGAATCATCATCATCAGCGTCATAACTACTTTTTGGTTACGATGTCTCTTTAACATACGTAAACAGCTAAAATATATGGACTTTTAACTCTTACTATGTTAATCCCTCTACTACACTATCTCCTTAAATCCCCACAAAACTTTATGAGATGTGGTTTATTATTATCCTTAATTTTCACAAGAAAAAAATGAAGCAGTGAAAGGGTGAATAAATTACCCCTATTAACAGCTCTCAAAAGCAGGGAGCCTGAGATTCCTTTCCCCACAAATCTGCTGAGCCCAGACTGAAAAATGAAGCCTTACCTCTCTGAGCTCTATTCATCTTTATACACACTAGACGTTGCATGGAGTGGTCCGTACTCCCCAGTGTTATCCAACTGTGAAGCAGTAATGCTTTTTGATTTGTAAAGCATTATTAAAATGATTGTGTTCAGATTGATAGTCACATTTCCACAGGACAAATGTGTCCATCGAACCTTCCTGAAGGACAACAAGCATTGAGATATTTGCTGTATCTGCCTGTTTAGCACTGGATGCATACAGAAATAAATCCATTCTAGCTAAGATGAGAAGAGCGAGGACTGGTGCCTGGGTGTACTGAGATAATACTTCTATTTTCCAAAGGTGTATTTAGTCTCTTTTCAACCTGTGAACCTACAGTGTTAAACCAAATTATGACTATTATAATCTGCAACTTATTCCCTAGTATAATCACATACTTTAAGGGTAGATATTTGGAATGGGGGTGTGAGAGAGGGAGGGGTGGCAGAAAGCAGACAGAAGTACAAAACATTTGGCTCCTGATAGAACATTTTCAGCAGTCTTCAAACGTCTTTTATACACGAACCCTCATTTAGGACAAAATTGCATCTCAACCCAAGTTAGACAGCAATGTTTGTGAATTAGGTGGAATGGAAAGCTAATATTTCTTACACCCCTAGTTGTTTGGAAGAAAAGACAAAATTTGACTGCATGTTTATGATGCAGAGAGAGAGGCCAGTATTTGAGAACTGATATTTAAACGAACAACTTGATTTTTGCCAAACTTTGATATTTGATCTTTTTGGGATAGCAGAGAAAAGGGAAAAAATGTTGACTCATCTAATATTTGGGAATGTCTCAAAGGATTACATTTTATAGAGGTGGGTAGGGAACAGGAAGAAAAGACAAAATTTGATTGCATGTTTATGAGGCTGAAAGAGAGGTCAGTTTTTGAGAACTGACATTGAAATGAACAACTTGATTTTTGCCAAACTTTGGTATTTAATATTTTTTGGGAAATGAGAGAAAAGGGAAATAAATGTTGACTCATCTCATATTTGCTAATGTCTCAAAGTGCTGTAAATTTTACTGGGGTGGGTAGGAACACGACAGGTGGACTGAGTGGGAAATAACCATCCAGGTCATTAGAAGTCGTAGATACACTAACGATTATATTGGTCTTTTAATTCCAAGGCATCTTCTGCAACGATATTCAAACTATGCCCAGGGTAAAGAAAGTGAATTCAAAATCCACCAAAATAACATTGAGTTCACTGCAGAAACCTCTCAGATATATAAAATTGGTTATCACAAGATTGAAAATGATAAAGAGATGTCTTTTTGTTTGTTTTCATATCAAGAGGTGATTAAATGCTATGGTTAAGTGGTCTTCCAGCCTCAAAACTTAGACATTCTACTTTTACGTTTCACAAAGTGGTATCATATGAGAACTAAGCTACACCAATTCAGTAACACGCAGTCTCAAAAAGGACAAAACAATACATTGTTCAGGTTATTTCTCCCATCGCTCTACTAATTTCTATTTCAGTGAGGTGCTGAATAGGGTGACAAGGGCAGAAACAGGGACATATCCTTTTCTGGAATTATGAAAAAGTAAAAAAACTCTAGGGGTGTTGAACCTACTCTCCTTGAAGGATATGTCAGTCTACAAAGTGGCCTTGCACACCTTTCTAATTCATTTTCAAGATAAGTTTAAATGTACATTAAAATAAATATCCCACACTGACTTTAGAACTTTGTCCTTTGGGAAGATGACAGTCCTACCATACTGCAATCAAACCGATATTCCAAAATGTGTCAGATTGTGTACCTCCCTAAACAATGCTTTCACATTCAATTATTCCACAAATATTTAATGGGCACCTACTATTTTGTTACAGGTATTGGAAGTACAGTAGTACGTAAAATAGAAAATATTTCTTCTGGTTAGCTTTTATTCCAGTAGAGAAAAGCAGAAGATAAACAAATAAACACATACTAAGCAAGATGATCCCAGGTAATAGAAAATGCTAAGGAGAAAACAAAACAGAGTGTTGGAGAAATTGGTGATTCAATTTAAGACCGAGCTGCAGAAAGCATTCCTTCTAAGAAGCAGATATTTATGCAGAGACATGATTGGCAATTGTTGGGAAGAAGTCAGCACAGAGCCTTTGGGGTGGGGAAATCAGAGACATAACTTACTGCAAAGGCCCCGAGACAGGAAGGAACTCGGCTTGTTTGGGCAGCAGACAGAATATCTGCAGAGCTGGAGCTTCAGAAGCATTCGCTACTAGTAAGCTCTTTGTCAGCATAAAAAACACGACTTGATCTGATACCACTCAACATTTCAATTTCATCTCTCGACACTCTTTCACTTGCTCCTCTAGTTTTGCTGAACTACTTGGAAACTTCTTGTGTGTGTACCAGGCTGTTCATGTCTCCATTTATCAGTACACACTGTTATCCCTGCCTGAAATGTGCTTTTCTATTTTGTAACCTGGTGAATCCCACTCACTTTTGAAGATAAATCTTGCCTTTCATTCCTGTGGAATCACAGAGAGAAAATGATTAACTGCCCAAATTATCCAAGCTTCTGTCAATATCAAAGGGCTTTACTGCTTCTTTTAGAGCCTGTATTCTAATTGAGTATTCTTTTTTAATGCTCTACTTTGGCTTATCATAGAATTTAGCATAACTTTTTAGGTTGTAGACTCCAGAAAAAGCGCACCTTTTCTATGTCTAACACAAAAATATAGGTCAGCAGTCAGTACATTAATCAATCATTTGTCCTCCCTTTTTCCCTCCCTTCCTACCTCCCTTCCTTCCTTCCTTCCTTCCTTCCTTCCTTCCTTCCTTCCTTCCTTCTTTCCTTCCTTCCTTCTTTCCTTCCTTCCTTCTTTCCTTCCTTCCTTTCTTCCTTCCTTCCTTTCTTTCTTCCTTCCTTCTTTCCTTCTTTCCTTTCTTCCCCTCCTTTCTTCTTTCCATTCATTTAGCTAAATTTAAGTATAATATTTGATATTTCCCTTTTTCTCATCCCTTGCAGCCATGTTATTAGGCTCTGACCTGAACTATTCACCTTCACAAAGTCATGTTGTTACCATCCTCTGTCTTCAGTAAATATGATCCTGGAGGTCTTCTGTTCTTTCTTCCCTTCTTATGCACCAAGAAGGGCCTTTACATTGTTAACCTCTCAAAGGGACTGACTATTCCAAATCAGCCTGCTTCATGCAGCAACCCTCTCTCCATGCTTTCTGTCGTATCACCACTTATTTCCTTCAAAAGAGTCATCAAAACATTTTGTTTACCTGTATATAGTCCACCTTTTACTTTAATATAAGTTCCTTGAGGACTGGGACCTTGGATGCTTTGTACATCATGTGTCCTAGTACTCAGCATAGCATTTGGCAAATAGCAGATATTCAATATGTACCAAATGAGTAAGTGAGTGAATGAATAAATGAACGTGTGCTTGAACACATGTACATGTATCCTGCCAAGCTCTGTGCTACATAATGGAAATTAATTTTTTTAAAACTATGTTCAAATATATATTTTTAAATTTAATTTTTAATCATTACTTTTCTTTTGATAGGGGTCTTGCTGTGTTGCCCAGGCTGCTCTTAAATTCCTGGCCTCAAGTGATTCTCCCATCTTGGCCTCCCAAAGTGCTGGGATTACAAGTATGAGCCATTATGCTCCACCAATTTTTTTTAAAAAAATTAAGTCATGGCCTTTGCTCTTGAGTTCCTTTTTCCTTCCTTTTAAGTCTAGCCTTTCTTTCTTCTGTTCTGACACTTAAGAAAAATATTGTTGGGGGATGGATCCAAGATGGCCGATTAGGAGCAGCTGAGGATTGCAGCTCCCAGTGAAAGCGTGGAGGGTGAGTGGACGCCACATTCCCAGACGGATTTTTATTGCCCACCGACCAGGAGATTCCCAGGGGGAGGAGACCCTCGGGTCGCCAGCGCACCTGGTTTGGCCGGCGCGGCTGTTTTCGCCGGCTCGGCTGTTTTTGCCTGCGCGGGCGTTTTCGCCGCCGCTGTTTGGAGCGGCGCCCCGGCGCACCAGTTCCCAATACAAAATACGTGGGTCCGGGTACCGTTTTAGCTGGCAACCGGAACTCTGGGAAGGCAGAGCCGCCCATTCATTTGATTAAAAAAGGGGACTGAAACAGACAGCCAGGCCAGGAGATTTCCCAGGCAAAAAAATCGCCAGCGCCCGCGGTTTCAGCCGGTGCAGTGGGTCACCGCACGGGAAATCATACAGATCCCGGCGCCTTTTCAACAGGCGGCTGGAACACCTGGGAGACAGTCGATCATTCAACTAAAAAAGACGCTCTGAGGCAGGGAGCCACGTGATCAGGCTCGGCTGGTCCCACCCCCACAAAAAAACAGCCACTGGAAACTCTCTGGATGGAGAGTTTCACAGCAAGCACTGCTGAACCCGGGACGGTCCAGCTCTGTGGGGGAGGGGCGTCCGCCATTACTGAGGCAGTCTGCCACTACATAGGTAGTTTGCCATTGCAGAGGCAGTTCTAACTACACCGGTATAAACTGGACTGCAGGGAAGTTCACACGGCAGCTGGGCGGAGCCCACACCAGCTCAGCAAAGCCTCTGCAGGCAGTGAGTAGGCTGCCTCATCGCTGGGCAAGGCAGTCCTGAGAAAAAGGCAGCAGCACAAGGGAAACTCATAAATAAAGCCCTAA
>PVKV010031030.1:0-21515 GCA_004027835.1 Alouatta palliata
GTGCTTGCTGTGAAACTCTCGATCCCGAGAGTTTCCAATGGCTGTTTTTTTGTGGGGGTGGGACCAGCCAAGCCTGATCACCTGGCTCCCTGCCTCAGAGCGTCTTTTTTAGTTGAATGATCGACTGTCTCCCAGGTGTTCCAGCCGCCTGTTGAAAAGGCGCCGGGATCTGTATGATTTCCCGTGCGGTGACCCACTGCCCCGGCTGAAACCGCAGGCGCTGGCGTTTTTTTGCCTGGGAAATCTCCTGGCCTGGCTGTCTGTTTCAGTCCCCTTTTTTAATCAAATGAATGGGCGGCTCTGCCTTCCCGGAGTTCCAATTGCCAGCCAAAACGGCACCCGGACCCACGTATTTTGTATCGGGAACCGCTGCGCCGGGGCACCGCTCCACACAGCGGCGGCAAAAACGCCCGCGCAGGCGAAAACAGCCGAGCCGGCGAAAACAGCCGCGCTGACCAAACCAGGTGCACTGGCGACCCGTGGGGCTCCTCCCCCTGGGAATCTCCTGGTCGGTGGGCAATAAAAATCCGTCTGGGAATGTGGCGTCCACTCACCCTCCACGCTTTCACTGGGAGCTGCAATCCTCAGCTGCTCCTAATCGGCCATCTTGGATCGGTCTCCGGTATTAATTTTTTAAACTAATTTTTATGAAATTGTTTTTGGTTTTGCTAACATATAATTAATTTTTGCATAAGCTAATTCCTTCCAATCCTGTATCTTTTTGTATAGTTTTAGAGCATAATTTATTTTGAAGAATTACTTCATCAACAGTAGCATTTAATACAGTTGACAGTTACTAAAAGCTGTATAATGGTCTCTAAGCTATATCGTAAGTGGGAAAAAAATAAGGTTGCAGTATAGTGTATATAGTGTAGTGACACTTAGGTAAAAATGTGGATGGAAGAGACACCATATATATGTATTTGCTATAGGTATGAAGTATCTCTGGAAACATTATTAAATTGAAACAAATATAAAATTAACATTAAAAGATAGCCATTGTAGGAGAACGTGGGAAAGGCTTCAAAAAATGATGTCAGTACATAGATTTAGTTTTTGACATTGAAATAGTTTATTTTCCTTAATGGCTTAATGGATTTAGTTTTTGTGGGACATGACAGCGTATGTAGTTACATTTTGTTTTGTTGTTGTTTTTTGAGACAGGGTCTTGTTCTGTTGCCCAGGTTGGAGTGCAGTGGCGTGATCGTGGCTCACTGCAGCCTCTACCTCCCAGGCTCAATTGATGGTCGTCCTGCCTCAGCTTCCTGAGTAGCTGGGACGACAGACTTGTGCCACCATACCTGGCTAATTTTTGTGGAAATGTGATTTTACCATGTTGTGCAGGCTGGTCTTGAACTCCTGGGCTCAAGTGATCTGCTCTTCTTGGTCTCCCAAAGTGCTAGGATTATAGGAGTGAGCCACCATGCCCGGCCACATTTTCTTTTTTAATACCGTGACTTTCTTTACCCTTACTTATTTCACTGATTTTGTATCACCTTTAAAAAAAGCCTTCGTAGTTTGGAATATTTCACTGAAAATTTGCAGAGGTAGTACAGGAATTTTCTATATATCTCTCACGCAGCTTTCCCTCAGGTTGTTTTAGGAGTCATTAAGAAATTAGCTAGAGAGGAAAAGGGGTCCTTGGAAAGTTTTTCTCTTTTAAAGCAGTTCTGGAAACATTTCTGTAGCAGGAAAACCCTGGCTCTTAGAGCCTGGCCGGCAACCATTGATATGCAAATACAGGCCATTTAGAAACTGAGTCCACCCAAATGTGGTGATGCCCACAGTTGTCCTCCTGCCCTAGCCCACACATGTGCGTAGCATCATTGCTGTCCCCACATATTCCTACCTGTATAGAACATCAGGAAGCCCTGTATTTGCATATTAAAAGGCTAGGGTGGGCGGGCCAGTTTCCCCCCCCCCCCCCCCCCGCAGACTCCGTGAATGACATATCTGGTCAAACCAATCCCCTAAGCCCTATGCAAATCAGACACGCCTCCTCTAGCCTCCTCATATTACTGGCTGTTAACCTTCTGGCACTCGAGGTTTCCAGTCTTGGCTTTGGAGCCCCCTTCCCTCTGTCTCTGTACATGGGAGCTTCTTCCTTCTTTCCTCCCCCTTCTTTCTTGCCTATTAAACTCTCCACTCCTTAAAACCGCTCCACATGTGTCTCTGTCGTTTTATCCAATTCTGGCGTTCCTTCACTAATCAGAGCTGTATCAGTGTTAACATCTAAATAACCATTGTACATTTGTTAAAACTAACAAATTAACACCGGTACAATATTATTAACTAAACTACAGATTTTATTTAACAATCACCAGTTTTTCCACTAATGCCCTTTTTCTATTTCAGGATCAACCCAGCATAGCATGCTGTATTTAGTCATGTTTCTTTCCTCTAATCTTGACAGTTTTGTAATCACTGTTTTACATAATTCTAGGTTTTCATGACTTTGACACTTAGGAAGAGTACTAGTCAAGTATTTTTTACTCAATTTGGGTTTATCTGATATCTTCTCATGATGATACTGGGGTTAAAGATAGAATACAGAAGTGGCGGGGTGTGGTGGCTCACGCCTGTAATCCCAGCACTTTGGGAGGCCAAGGCAGGCGGATCACTTGAGGTTAAGAGTTAGAAACCAGCCTGGCCAACATGGTGAAAGCCCAGCTCCACTAAAAATACAAAAATTATTTGGGCATGGTGGCAGGCATCTGTAGTCCCAGCTACTCGGGAAGCTGAGGCAGGAGACTCACTTGGACTTGTGAGGCCGAGGCTGCAGTGAGCTGAGATCACGCCCCTGCACTCCAGCCTGGGTGACACAGAATGAGATCTGTCTCAACAGCAACAACAACAACATCCAGAAGTGTGCTTTTCATCATATCAGGAATACATTATATCAACATGACTTGTCACTGGTGGTATTAACCTGAATCACTTGCTTAACGTGATGTCTTGCTGTCTTTCTCCACTGTAAAGTTACTATTTTTCATTTTTGTTTTCCATTTTTTTTTTTTTTTTGAGACAGAGTTTCGCTTTTGTTGCCCAGGCCGGAGTGCAGTGGCCCAGTCTCAGCTCACCACAACCTTCAGCTCCCGGTTCAAGCAGTTCTCCTGCCTCACCTTCCCAAGTAGCTGGGATTACAGGCATGCACCACCACACCCAGCTAATTTTGTATTTTTAGTAGAGACGGGATTTCTACATGTTGGTCAGGCTGGTATTGAACTCCTGACCTCAGGTGATCTGCCCACCTCGACCTCCTGAAGTGCTGGGATTACAGGTGTGAGCCACTGAACCCAGCTTCCTGTTCTGTATTTATTGGAATTAAGTCACTAAATTCAGTTCACATTCAAGGTGGAAAGAAGTAAGATCTACCTCCTGGATAAAATTGGATAAAAGGTCTTTTTAACATCTACTTTTCTTATATGACTGTATAATTTAAAAAATTACGTGTTCTCTTTAGAATTTTTTTTTTTAAATGAATGCTCTAAAAATGTCACTTTAAGGCATAATGTTTGGAAAACATAATTTATTTATACTTTTGATGTGGATTTCAATAACATGCTGAGTTTTGCTCCGGTGGAATTTTTCCTGTATCCTAAAAGAAATTAATGACAATATTTTGACATAAGGTTTTCAGATTTTGCATTATTAAAAAAAAATTAGAGTTGCATAGAATAAAAAAAAAGCAGTTCTTTTATTACTCCTAGGAAAGGATTAGATAAGCATGACATATTTTATAAATTAAACACAGTTCTTATTTGGATCAAAAGTCTAAGGAGTTTTTATAGATTTCTCAGGTTAAATGGAAATATATTCCATTTTTCATAATATGAAAAAATGTCTAAATTTGTAATATGTGTGCTATAAGTGAGCTATCTCCACTTTATAAGCTTACCAGAGTTTCTCCAGAGTCGTAAATGATGACTAATAATACTTGTTTACCAATTTAAAATTTTCCAACTAAAGGTTAATAATTGATTAAAGTAGTTGTTTATCAACTTTGTAAGCCTGAATTCAGACACAAATCCTTAACCTTTTTAAACAGTCCCTTTCTCCACTCCTTATCGCCACATATTCTTCAAAAGTCACAAAACCCCCTAAATTTAGGTATTAAAAATTTTAAACGTTTTAGATTCAGAGGGTACATGTACAGGTTTGTTACAAGGGTATATTGCCTGACGCTTAGGTTTGGGGTCATCTAGGTAGTGAGCATAGTACCCAATACATAGTTTTTCAGTCCTTGCCCTCCTTTCTTCCTCCTCCCTCTTGCAGTCCCTAGTGTCTGTGGTTCCTGTGTTTATGTCTGTGTGTATCCAGTGTTTAGCTCCCACTTATAAGAGAGAACATGCCGTATTTGATTTTCATTTTCTATGTTAATTTGCTTAGGATAATGGCCTCCAGTTGTATCTACATTGCTGCAAAGGACATGATTTCATCCTTTTTTGGCTATATAGTATTCCGTAATGCATATGTACCACATTTTCTTTATCCGATCCACCATTTGATGGACATCTAGGTTGATTCCATGTCTTTGCTATTATGAATAGTGCTGCAATGAACGTATGAGTGCATGTATCTTTTATTAGAATGATTTATTTTCCTTTGTGTATATAGCCAGTAATGGGATTGGTGGGTTGAATGGTGGTTCTCTTTTCAGTTCTTTGAGAAATCTCTAAACTGCTTTCTACAGTGGTTGAACTAATTTGCATTCCTACCAACACCGTGTATAAGCATCTCCTTTTCTCTGCAGCCTTGCCAATATCTGTTATTTTTTGACGTAAAAAAATAATTTTGACTTGTATTTTAGATTGGGGGTACATGTACAGGTTTGTTACATGGGTGTATTGTATGACACTGGGGTTTAGGGTATGAATGATACTGTCACCCAGGTGGTGAGCATAATACCTGACAGGTAGTTTTTTAGCACTTGCCCCGCTTCCTCTCTCCTCTCTCTAGTAGTGTTCAGTGTCTGTTGTTTCTGTCTTTATGTCCATGTATACCCAGTACTTAACTCTCACAGATGAGAACATGTGGTTTGGTTTTCTGTTCCTGCATTAATTCACTTAGGTTGATGACTGCCAGCTGCCTCCATGTTGCTGCAAAGGACATGATTTCTTTCTTTTTTTATGAATACATAGTGTTCCATCGTGTTTATGTACCACATTTTCTTCATTCAATCCATCATGATTGATTCTGTGTCTTTGCTACTGTAAACAGTGCTGCAATCAACATATTGTGTTGATACTGTGTCATTATGATAGAACAATTCATATATATATGTGTGTGTGTATATGTGTGTGTGTGTGTGTGTGTATGTATGTGTGTGTGTGTGTGTCTGTGTGTATAAATATATATCTGTATCTCCAGTAATGGGATTTTTGTATCAATTAATAGTTCAGTTTTAACTTCTTTGAGAAATCACCACACTGCTTTCTACAGTAGCTGAACTAATTTACATTCCCACAGGCCGTGTATAAACATTCCCTTTTCTCCATAACTTCTCGCAGGCATTTGCTATTTTTTGACTTTTTCATAAGAGCCCTTCTGACTTGTGTGAGATGGTATCTCATTGTGGGTTTTTTTTTCTTTTTTAAACAGGGTCTCACTGTGTTGCCCAGGCTGCAGTGCAGTGGCACAATCTCAGCTCACTGCAACCTCCACCTCTCAGGTTCAAGCGATTCTCCTGCCTTAACCTCCTGGGTAGCTAGGATTACAGATGTGTACCACCATACCCAGCTAATTTTTGTATTTTTAGTAGACATGGAGTTTCACCATGTTGGCCAGGCTGGTCTCTAACTCCCAACCTCAGGTGATTCACCCACCTCGGCCTCTCAAAGTGCTGGGATTACAGGTGTGAGCCACCGTGCCCAGCCTCATTGTGGTTTTGATTTGCATTTCTCTAATGATTATTGATACTGAGCAGTTTTTCACCTGCTTGTTGGCCACATGTATGTCCTCTTTTGTGAAATGTATTTTCACATCCTTTGCCCAATTTTTAATGGCGTTCTTTGTTTTTTTGCTTGAAATTTGTTTAAGCTCCTTGTAGATTCTGGATATTAGATCTTTGTTGGATGCATAGTTTGCAAGTAATTTCACCCATTCTGTAGATTTTTTGATTTGCTGTGTTGATAGTTTCTTTTGGTCTGCAGAAGCTTTTTAGTTAATTAGATTCTACTTGTTAACTTTTGCTTTTGTAGCAGTTGCTTTTGAGGACTTGGTAATAAATTCATTTCCAAGGCTGATATCCAGAGGGTATTTCCTAGATTTTCTTCTAGGATTTCTATAGTTCTTGGTCTTACATTTAATTCTTTAATCATCTTGAATAATAATAATAATAATTATTATTATTATTATTTATTTTTTTTGAGGTAGAGTCTGACTCTGTCACCAAGGCTGGAGTGCAGTGGTGCAGTCTTGGCTCACTGCAACCTCTGCCTCCAGGGCTCAAATGATTCTCCTGCCTCAGGGTCCCAAGTAGCTTGGATTATAGGCATGTGCCACCATGTCAGGCTATTTTTTTTTTTTTTGTATTTTTAGTAGAAACAGGATTTCACCATGTTGGCCAGGCTGGTTTCAAATTCTTGGCCTCAAATAATCCACCATCCTTGGCCTCCCAAAATGCCAGAATTACAGGTATGAGCCACCCTACCTGGCCATCTTGAATTAATTTTTGTGTATGTTGATATGTAGATGTCCAGTTTCATTCTTTTGCATATGGTTAACCAGTTATCCCAGCACCATTTATTGAATAGGGAGTTCTTTCCCCATTTTTTATTTTTGTAGACTTTGTTAAAGATAAGTTGATTGTAGGGATGTGGCTTTATTTCTAGATTCTCCATTCTGTTTCATTGATCTATATATCTGTTTTTGTACCAGTACCGTGCTATTTTGGTTACAATAAATAGCTTTATACCATAGTTTGAAGTCAGGTAGTGTGGTGCATCCAACTTTGTTCTTTTCACTTAGGATTACTTTGACTATTAGGGTTCTTTTTGGTTCCATATAAATTTTAGAATAGTTTTCCCTAATTCTATAAAAAATGATGTTTGTGGTTTGATATGAATAGCAGGGACTCTGTAGATTGTTTTGGTCAGTATGGCCATTTTAATGATATTGATTCTTCCAATCTATGAGCATGGAATGTTTTTCCATTTCTTTGCATAGTCTCTGATTTCCTTCAACAGTATATTTTTGTTCTCCTTGTAGAGATATTTTACCTCCTTGGTTAGATGTATTCTTAGGTATTTTATTTTTTTGTGGCTATTTTAAGTGAGATTGTGTTCTTGATTTGGCTCTCAGCTTTAATATTATTGTTGTATAGAAATGCTGCTGATTTTTGTATATCAATTTTGCATACTGAGACTTTACTGAAGTTGTTTACCAGATCTAGGAACCCTTTGGCAGAGTCTTCAGGGTTTTCTAGGCCATAGAATCATATTGTCAGTGAAGAGAGATAATTTGACTTCTTATCTTTCTACTTGGATGTCTTTTATTTCATTCCCTTACTTGATTGATCTGGCTATGACTTCCATTACTATGTCATAGTGAGACATAGTGAGAGTGGGCATCCTTGTTTTGTTCCAGTTCTTTTTTTGTTTGTTTGTTTGTTTGGACTTTTTGATCTCTAAGTTTTGTTCTAGTTCTTAAGGGGAATGGTTCCTGTTTTTGCCTATTCAGTATGATGTTGGCTGTAGGTTTGTCATAGATGACTCTTATTATTTTTAGATTTGTTCCCTTGATGCCTAATTTGTTGTGAATTTTTATCATGAAGGAATGCTGGATTTATTGAAAGTATTTTTTGAATTTACTGAGATGATCATGTGGTTTTTGTTTATAGTTCTGTTTATGTCATGAATCCCATGTATTGATTTGCATATGTCAATCCAACCTTGCATTCTGGAATAAAGCCTAATTGACTGTGGTGTTGCTGGACTTGGTTTGCTAGTATTTTGTTGAGGATTTTTGTGTCTGTGTTCATCAGGGATATTGGCCTGTAGTTTTCTTTTTTTATTGTGTCTTTGCCAGATTTTGGTGTCAGCATGATGCTGGTTTCACATAATAAATTAGGGAGGAGTCCCTTCTCCTTGATTTTTTTGGAATAGTTTCAGTAGGATGGCACCACCTTTTATTTGTATATCTGATAGAATTGGCTGTGAATCACTCTGGTCCAAGGCTTTTTTATTGGTTGGTAGGTTTTTAAATTCTTGATTCAATTTTGGAATTCATTATTGGTCTGTTGAGGGTTTCAATTTCTTACTGATTTAATCTTGGGAAGTTGTGAGTTTCCAGGAATTTATTTATTCCCTCTGGATTTTCTAATTTGTGTGCATAGAAGTGTTCATAGTAGTCTCCTAGGATCTTTTATATTACTGTGGGATTGGTTGTAACGACACCTTTGTGATTTCTGATTGTGCTTATTTTGGTCTTTATTAATTTAGCTAGTAGTCTGTTAATAATGCTTATTTTTTCAAAGAATTAACTTTTTATTTTGTTGAGCTTTTGTATGGAATTTTAGGTTTCAATTTCATTTAGTTCCAGTCTGATTTTAGTTATTTCTCTTTTTTTTCTGTTTGCTTTGGGCTTAGTTTGTTTGTGTTTTTCTGGTTTCTCTAGGTGTGATGTTAGATAATTAATTTGAGATCTGTTTAGCACTATAAAGTTTCCTATTAACACTGCCTTGTGTTCCTGAGAATTTGGTATGTTGCATCTCTGTTTTCATTTATTTAAACATTTTAAAAATTTCTGCCTTAATTTTGTTGTTTACCTAAAAGTCATTCAGGGGCAAGTTGTTTATTTTACATGTAATTTTATGGTTTTGTGAGATCCTCTTGGTATTTAAAAAAATTTTTTTTATTTCAATAGGTTATTCTGGATAAGGTGGTCTTTGGTTACATGAGTAAGATCTTTAGTGGTGATTTGTGAGATTTTGGTGCACCCATCACCTGAGCAGTGTACACTGCACCCTATTTGTAGTATTTTATCCCTTACCCCCTTCCTACTCTTTCCCTGAGTCCCCCAAGTCCACTTGTCATTCTTACACCTTTGCATCCTCATAGCTTAGCTCTCACTTTTGAGTGAGAACATACAGTCTTTGGTTTTCAGTTCCTGAGTTACTTCACTGAGAATAATAGTCTCCAAGCTCATCCAGGTCACTGTGAATGCCATTAATTCATTCCCTTTTATGGCTAAGTAATAGTCCATTGTGTGTGTGTGTATGTGTGTGTGTGTGTGTATATATATATATATATATATATATATATATATATATATACACACCACAGTTTCTTTATCCGCTTGTTGATTGATGGGCATTTGGGTTGGTTCCATGTTTTTGCCATTGTGAATTGTGTTGCTGTAAACTTGCATGTGCAAGTATCTTTTTTGTATAATGACTTCTTTTCCTCTGGGTAGATTCTCAGTAGTGGGACTGCTGGATCAAATGGTAGTTCTACTTTTAGCTCTTTAAGGAATCTCCACACTGTTTTTCATAGTGTGTGTACTAGTTTACACTCCCACCAGCAGTGTAAAAGTGTTGCCTGTTCACCACATCCATGCCAACATCTACTATTGTTTGATTTTTTTATTATGGCCGTTCTTGCATGGGTAAGGTGGTATCATATTGTGGTTTTGATTTACGGTTCCCTGATCATTAGTGATGTTGAGCATTTTTTTTCTTTTGGTATTGATTTCTGTTATTATTCCATTCTCGTCTGAGAATATCTTGTATTATTTTGATTTATTTGAATTTATTGAGATTTGCTTTATGGCCAAGTATGCAGTTAGAGTTTGTTCTGTGTGTTGATAAGAAGATTGTATATTCTATAGTTGTTGGTTAGCATATTTTGGGGATATCTACTAGGTTCAATTGGTCATGTTGAATCTGTTATAAGACTTGATGATCTGTCTGATGTTGTCATTTGGATATTGAAGTTCCCTACTATTATTATGTGCCTGTGTAAGTCTTTTTGTTAATGTACAAGTACTTGTTTTATGAAATGGGCTGCTCCAGTGTTTGGTGTGTAATGTTTAGGATAATTAAATCTTCTCATTTAATTGAACCCTTCATCATCATGTAATAACCTTTTTGTACTTTTTTACTGTTTTTGGTTTAAAATCTGTTTTATCTGGCTTAAGAATAGCAACCCCTGCTCTTTTTGTTTTCAGTTTGCATTATGTATTTTTCTCTGTTTTTTTCCTTTGAGCCTATGGGTGTTATTATATATGAGATGGGTATCTTAAAGACAGCAGAAAGATGGGTCCTATTTTTTTAATCCAATTTGCAACTTTTTGCTTTTTAAGTGGCGTGTTTAAACCATTGACATTCAAGATTAATATTGATATGTGAGATTTTAATCCTGGTATGGTGTTATTAGCTAGTTGCTTTGTAGTCTAAATTGTATAGTTGTTTTGTTAAGTTTGTGGATTATGTACTTATGTGAGTTTTTGTGGTAGCAGATATTGTTCTTTTGTTTCCACATTGAGAACTCCCTTAAGGGTCTGTTGTAAGTCTTGTCTAGTGGTGACAAAGTCCCTTAGCAATTGCTGGTCTGGAAGAGATTTTATCTCTGTTTTACTTATGAAGCTTACTTTGGCTTGATGTGAAATTGATAGGAATTTCTTTAATAATGCTAAAAAATAGGTCCCCAGTCTCTTTTGGCTTGTAAGATTTCTGCTGAGAAATTTGCTGTTAACATGATGGGCCCCACATTATAAGTGATCTGACCCTTTTCTCTAGCTCTCTTTCTTTCACATTGATCTTGGAAAGGCTGATGAGTATGTGTTTTGGGGACGGTTGTCTTGTACAGTATCTTGCAAAGGTTCTCTGACATTTTTGAAGTTGCATGTAGTGAGACTGGTAAAATTTTTATGGCTTTTTTCTTCAAATATGTTTTCCATGTTGTTTACTGTCTCTCTTAGGAATTCCAGTGAGTCATAGGTTATGTCTTTTTACATAATCCCATATTTCTTGGAGGCTTTACTCATTTTGACAATTATTTTTTCTTCATTTTTGTTTGGTTTGATTCAAGTTACTGATCTTAAGTGCTGGAATTTTCATCTCAGCTTGGTTTAGGCTGTTGTTAAGACTTCCAATTATATTTTGAAATCCCTATAGTGAGTTTGTCAATTCCAGAAGTTAAGTCTGGTTTTTTCTTAAAATGGCTATATCATCTTTCAAGTCTGATGGTTTTTTTTGGCTTCCCTGTATTGGATTTCAGTTTTCTCTTGAGTCTCATTGGATTTCCTTGCCATCCAGATTCTGACTTCTTGTCTGTCATTTCAGACATCAGTCTAGTTAAGATGCATTGCTGGGGACCTAATGTGATTCTTTAGATAGAAAGAAATACTCTGATGTTTTGAATTTTCAGAGTTATTATGCTGATTCCCCCTTATCTGAGGAAGCTGGTGTTTCTTTTTCTTTTGACGTTGCTGTCACTTGGTTGATGCTTTTGTTTTTATATTTTCTCCCCTTGATGGTTTGAATGTGGTTTATATTATGTATAGGTGATTGGCTTCATTTCTGGGTGTTTTCAAAGGGCTAAGACCCTGAGTTTCTTAGTTGTGATTAGTTCCTTGTTTTGGATTTCTTGGGTGTTGTGTGTTGAAGAAATTTATTTTTGTTTGGTGCTGTAATTGAGGCATCAATCCAGTAGATGACACTTAGGAGTAAAGATCTTCCGAAAGGTTCTTAGCCATGTGCCTCTTGTATTTCATTGTATGTGCTCTGGGAAGGAAAGGTGGGGGACAAGAGATGACTCCCTCACTGAGTCTGTTCTTAGGCCTTGGTGTAGCCCCCTTCAATTAGGGACCTATTTTTCCTTGGCCCTATGTGAGCTTTGGTGGGCTGTGCTCGTTGTTCCCTTAGGGGTTGTACAAGCCAAAGGTTAAGTTACCAGGAGACCCACAACTCCCTGGAGACCTGCTGGTCCTCTGAGCTTGGCAGAGTCAGAAAGAGTTATAGGGTGTGTCTACAGGTGGACTGATGATGCAGTGGGTCAAGATTGGATGATCTTGGCAGGGTATTGATACTGAGGGTGTCCAGCTGGTGTGGCACCTGTAGCCATAGGTGTTTACCCAACTGATGCCTGTGGGGCCCACCTAGATTGTGCTCCTCTAAACTGGTACTCCCTATGTCATCTGCCTCAGGAGCAGTCCCAAATAGCTAGAGTTGTTCCAAGCCTTTTGTACCCAGATCACTGGGCTGTTCCAGGTTTTTATGGGCCACAGGGCTCCCTGGGGTAAGCTGCAGCTGGTTAACAGGCTATATCCTTCCTGGACCAGTCTTGTGGAGGAGGGACACCCAGCTCCCATGCCAGCACAGAAACCCTCACCACACTCTTCATAGTGTTCTGAGAGTGGGGGCGCCTTCACAACCAAGCTTTGGGAGCAAATCTCTACTCAGTATCTGTGGGTGTGGTACTTAAATCCTGGAGGCATGTTTTTCCCTCTTGTTCCTTAGGGTCAAACACCAGCTATGCTGTTGGGGCTGAATTCCTTCCAGGCCACTGGTAAAATACTCAGGTGAGGCAGTAGAGGCTGTGCTGTGTGGCACCTTACTGTGGGGTGACCAAGCGGGCAGTCTTGGGAAGAGCAGGCGGACAAGGATACATGAAGAGCAGATGTCCCCCAGTTCCATGGGAAAGGCAGCCCTGCTTTCTCCTGGCCTGCAGCCAGCAGGATCCACACTCTCTCAGAGGAAGAAGGCCAGCCGTTGGCGATGGGTGCCTGTAGTCACATTTTGCTGCAGCTTCACCATGCACTGAAAAACCTTCTGGGGTTGGCGCAGGTTTGGCCTGCTCTCTGGGCAATTTTTCTCTTTCCTTAGGACCTATTCAGGACTGGGAGCGTGTCCTGGCACTTGGTAACCCCATGAAGGCTTCCCCGCTTCCTCCCTCTTTAACCACAATTTCTGCGTTATGTCTCCTTTGACTTTCAGTATTTTCTCTCAAAAGATTCTCACTCATAGGCGGGTGTGGAACAATGAGATCACATGGACACAGGGAGGGGAGCATCTCACACTGGGGTCATTTGGGGGGAAAAAGGGGAGGGACAGCGGGGGGTGGGGAGTTGGGGAGGGATAGCATGGGGAGAAATACCAGATATAGGTGATGGGGAGGAAGACAGCAAGTCACACTGCCATGTGTGTACCTATGCAACAATCTTGCATGTTCTTCACATGTACCCCCAAACCTAAAATGCAATAAAAAGTATATATATATAAAAAAAAAAAAGATCTGTTTGAATTGTGATGGATTAGTCAGTATTTGGTTTCTTTCAGTGGGAAAGGCATTTCTTGGCTGTGTCTCATCAGCCACCTTAGTTGTCCTTCTAAATTTAAGTATTAACAGCTGGGTTTGGCATTGGTAATTCTTAGCTGTACTTGTTTATTTATTAATTACTATGGTCAGCACTTATTAATTCAACCACTGTTTATTGAACAGAAGCTACTGTGTTGGATACAGTTCTAGATGCCAGAATACAATGTAAGTAAAATAGTCCATATCCTAATGGAGTTTATGTATAGTGTGGATATAAATGGCCACTTAGATAAATATATAAGCAAATTAAGGTAAATTCTGTGAATGCTTTAAACATAGGGTACTTTCATATGGTGATTTTATTGAGGTTGGGGATTCAGGACAACCTCTGTAGAATTTGAAACCTGATGAACAAATAATAGCTAGGCAAAGAGTGGAGCCAGAAAACTTACAGGCCACCTTTAGTCTGTTATTTAGTAAGAGGGGGAGTCAAGTGACATTGATGAAATGGATGACTTTTAGGCCATGGTAAGGATTTTGCTTAGTGGCAAGCTATTTAAGGGTTTCAGCATGAGTCATAATGTGATCAGTTAATTTTTTTTTTTTTTACAACATCACTTGGCTGATGCTTCAGAATGATTTCTAAAAAGGTTGAAGTGGAAGCAAGATGTCTAGTTAGGCATTTGCAGAGATCCAGGCTAGAGAAAATGGTCACTTGGAATTGTGTACTGTAACTGGGGAGAGATAATTACTCAAAAATAAAAGCCATGCTAGTAGTTACAAAGATTTTCTGTTTTTGTATCCCTGAGTTGAATATGTTGACCTTGTCCAATGAACAGATAACTAATTAATATAGATAGAATTAGGTTCTAAATATTGCAAATAAATTAAATTTACACAACTGTTATATAGATTAAGGAAGCAGTGGGAATTCTAGTAAGATAATAGTGGGATAAGCTATGGGAGAAGCATTAAGCAGATGGTGAAAAACAGCAACAATGAATCACAATTTGTTAAAGATTTTTTTTCATCATAGTGATATTTTTATTGTAATTATTGCTTTCTACAAAGAAGGGTGGCATTAACATACCAGTGTTTTGATTAACCACCTAATAGAGCTTCTATTTAAATTATTTGAAAGATGAATGATGAACTTTAGGAAAGTTCAGCTGTAATTTGAAATCAGAATTTTTTTCTTATGAAAAGAAATTCATGCAATTTGTTAAGAATTTTCCACTTCATGCTGTTTATCCTCATTCTTTTCACTCTTTATTGCCATTTTTGGTATTTAATCACTTTTTTGGGGGGTGGCAGTTCTTAAGTTTATATATATCATCAAAACTAATTTATTGGTCAAACTCAACATCTGACATTTATGCACATATTTTTCATATTACAAAGTTGATGGACTTATGCCATCTTCCTGAAGAGAAGTATTATATGTTATTAATGGGTTTTGCATGGAACTTTGTTACTCAGACTGTGTTGAAATGGACTAAGAATTCATTCAGTTTTTCAGTTTCATTTTCTCCCTTTAAATAGTCTAAACAGGTAATTGACAGAACCAGTGTAGGCGTTATCTAATATATCAATATGTTGCCTAAACTTGAATGGACAGTAAAAAATTTAATAAAGTTAATTTCTACAATACCACAAAATATGATGCATATTATATTTCTCTTTCACACATTTCAGCTCTCAAACAATGCTTATTGTATGTTTGGGTTTTTAAAACTTAATCAGTATCTATTTATGCCCCTGGCACTTACTAGGCTGACAAAAATAGTAATTCATGCTCACAATTTGACTGATCATTGTTCCTTAAATAACAGTGAAGTGTTATGTTTACATGTATATCTGTTTGACATTGCATATGCATTTTTTTTTCATTTTGCTGTTCAGTGGAGAATGAATAGAATTCAGGAAGTGTACATGAGTCTTAATTGGGGTCTGATAGTGCTCACCTGAAAAATGAGAGATATAGAGAAAATTCAATAATTTTAGAACCTGAAGTAATTTTAAGGATAGATTTAAACCCATTATTTCGTGTAATAGGAAAACAACACTTAAAAGCAAGTAAGCTATTCAGGGGCACACGTATAATGATGGATAACTGTCCTCTGTTTTTCAGTTAGATTTTAGTTTTTTGCATAGCAGAAAAAACTTCGAATGGGAAAATACATTTATTAAGCTAATATTTATCATTAGAATTTCTAGTAACATGTTTTATATTGAGATGTGCATAAAACATGTGTAAAGTAAAAAAAAAAAATACTTAAAAAGTTAACTTTTTTGTAGCCACTGTTCATGTCAAGAAATAGAACATTTTAAAAATAGGCCGAGGCAGGCGGATCACGAGGTCAAGAGATCGAGACCATCCTAGCCAACTTGGTGAAACTGCGTCTCTACTAAAAATACAAAAAATTTAGCCGGGCGCGGTGGCGCGCCTGTAGTCCCAGCTACTCGGGAGGCTGAGGTAGGAGAATTGATTGAACCTGGGAAGCGGAGGTTGCAGTGAGCTGAGGTTGCGCCACTGCACTCCAGCCTGGCGCCTGGTGACAGAGTGAGACTCAGTCTCAAAAAAAAAAAAAAAAAAAATTTTATGTCTCAAAAGGTCTCTATTGCACCCTGTTACACTCCCTTCACTAGCTTTCTCTTATTCCCCAAAGTAATCATATACTGATCTTTATTGTAATTATTTGTTTTTAATAGATGTATATGCCTTTAAATAATATAATTTTGCCTATTTTTGAACTTTCTGTAAATTGAACCATATTATATGTACTTTCTTGTATTTTGCTTTTTTCAGTATTATGTCTTTAAGATTCATTCATTTTGTACTTTGTTCATTGTCATTACTGTATGATATCCCATTATGTGAATGTATCATAGTTGCCTATTGTTAATGGGCATTTGGATTGTTTTCACGTTGGGGCTGCTGTAATAAGTGTTGCTATAAATGTTCTTGTGATATATGCCAGTGCACATGTGCAAGAGTTACTCTCAGGTATAATATAAGTGAGTCATGGGTTCAGCATCATTTCCATTTTACTAGATTTAACCAAAGTATTCTAAAGCAACTGTAACCTTTTACACTCCCACCAACAATGAATGCAAATTATCTTCTCTATCACATGATGACATCAGGTATTTTAAACTTTTGCCAATATTCTAATATGTAGTACTAAAATTTTCATTTCCCTTATATTATTAGTCATTTAGAGTTTCTCTTTTCTAAAGTGCCTGTATACATCTTTTAACCACTTTTTCTTTTAGCTTTTTGGCTATTTTTCTAACTGATTTCTAAGAATTCTTTATGTATTCTGGCTCTGAGCCATTTCACAGTTAATGTAAGTAGCAAACGTCTACTATCTTTTCTGATTGTCTTTTCACTGTTTTTCTTTGGTTGTGTTTTGATAAATAGAATTTTGGATTTTAATGGTGGTTGTAATTTTCAGTCTTTTCTCATGGTTAGTGTTGTCTGTATTATCTCTCATAGTTTCTTATATTATTTTCTAAAAGCTTTAGAGTTTTGCCTTTTACATTTGTCTTTAATCATCCTGTAATTGATTTTTGTGTTTAGTGTGAGCTATGGGTGTAGTTTCACTTTTTCACTACCCCTGCAATATGACTGCCCACCATTTACTAAGAAGATCGTTTTTTAACCCACTGCTTTGCAGTGTTATCTCTGGCATTTATCATTTGTGCATATATGTGAAAATATATTTCTATGCTTTAAATTCTCTTCTATTGTTCTGTTTTTCTCTGTGTCAGTTTCATAGTGTTTTGATTAATGTTGCTTTATAATAGATCTAACTGGTAGGGCAAAATCTTCTGTATTTTTCTTCAAAGTATCTTGGTATTTTTACCCTTTGCATTAACATAATTTCAGAATCAGCTTTGTGAAATCTCCCAAAAGTATCTCTCCAAATTTTTATTGAGATTACATTAACTCATATATCAGTTTTCCAGAATTGTCTTCCATTCCATGAACCATAGTATATGTCTCCTTTTATTTCGTTGTTTTTTTTTTTTTTTTGTAAAGTTATTCAATAAAGTACAGACTGTTGGTGGGAATATGGATTGGTATAACCATTATGAACAACAGGATGGTGATTTCTAAAGAAATTAAAACTAGAACTACCTACCATATGACCCTATAGTCTTTTCTGGACATATACCTGAAGGAAATGAAATCACCATCTTCTAAAAGTATCTGCGATCCCATGTTCCTTGCAGCGTTATTCACAATAATGAAGATATGGAATTAACCTAAGTATCCATCAATAGATGAATGAATAAAGAAACCATGTTACATATATACTATGGAATGTTATTCAGCTCTAAAGAGAAAACAAGATCCTGCCGTTTTCTGTGGAAGAACTTGGAGGATATTATGCTAAGTGAAATATGCCAGACATAGAAAGAAAAATATTATATGATCTCACTTATATGCGGAATCTTAAAAAAAATCAAATATAAAGTGTCAGGGAATGAAATAGTGGTTGGAGAGTTAGGGAGCAGGAAATGGGGAGATGTGGGTCAGAGGATACAAAGTAGCAGATATATAAAATGAACAAGTCTGGAGGTCTGATGTACAACATGAGGACCACAGGTCATAAAATTGTTCTGTATATGGGATTCATGCTAAATGGGTAGATTATAGCTGTTCTTGTCATAAAAATTAAAAAAGGTAACTGTGAGATGATGGATGTGTTAATTGCTTCACTTTAGTAACCTTTTTGCTATCTATACATATCCCATAGTATATTGTATACCTTAAATGTACAAAATATAATTTATTTAAAAAATAAAGTACAGAGAATAATTATTGAGACACTAACATCTAAACATCTATAATTTGACATATCTGGTTCAGTTGTTGTCCATGGAGAGTAAAACAGTTAGTTATAAATAAGCCAGGGTCCTCAAAGCTCTGTTACTCGGCAACCCATGGTTTTTTCAGTTAGATGTCGTGTACTGCGTATTATTCAAAGGAACTAATTATCTCATATGTCTCTCTGCCACTTTTACTGTCACTAAATAAATTAAACTTGTTATACATGTGCAGAGGTAGAGGAAGATAAAAGAATACATTAGAAACAGGTAGATACAACATAAACACTCAAAGTCAGGAAATGAAAATTTTTTATTTTAAAAGTATTTCAAAAATTATTGTGAATTCTTGGTCTCTCTTTTCTGTCTGTATTGTTTGGGAATGTTTTTAAAGAAGTATCTAAAGATAGAAATACAAGATATAATTACTTTGGTGAGTATTGCACAATTTAATGATGCTCAGACCACATACTTAAAGGGTAAAAAGGTTAAAAAACTAAAATTTTATTTGTCTCAAAATATTTCTTTAATGAAAATATTCATACCTTTTATAAAAAAAACTACAGCGACAGCATTTTAACTCTAGCAATATTTACTTGGCCAAGTAACTCTTTCTTCTCTGGTATTCAGTAAAATCTTTCCCTTTTGTTTCTCTTGCTGCTTAGATTACTTTGTGTCTACCTATTCCATAGCTTTTCTTCTTCCATCTTTTTGTAAAAGTGGACATTCTTTTGACTTTGTCCTCAGTTCCATCTCATCCTATACCCATGACTATTTTGTCTGACTTTTTATGTAGTGAAGCTGAGCTGCTTCATGTGTATTCATTACACTGTGAAGAACACATTGCAAATCACTCTAGCATCATGCTCATTAACATCAGCATCAGCAGTATCATTTACATCAACATTTTTGCTAGTATTGAGTGCTTACTATAATGCTGGGCATTGCTAAGCACTTAACATATATTAGCTCCTTAAAGCGCATATATCGTTTAAGGTTATTAATGTTTTGGGTCTGAGAATTCAAAAAAACTTGTTTGAGATCATTAAACTATTACGGGGATTTCAACTCAGATGTATTTAACTTAAGATCTCCTGCTTATCGTTGCTATGCTTTTCTTTCTCCCAGTTCATACACATTATTTTTATTCAATGTTATATAAGATACAGATATTTGTAGTAAAATGAAACAGCATACAGTTTAACTCAGGTAGTTTCTTTCTTTTTTTTTTTTTTTCTTCATTTTAAGAGCTAGAGTGTCTTGCTCTTTCACCCAGGCTAGAGTGCAGTGGCACTATCGTAGCTTACTACAGTCTCCAGCTTTTGGGCTCACGTGATCGTCTCTCCTCAGCCTCCGAATAGCTGGAACTACAGGCATGTGCCACCACACCTAGCCAATTTTTAGTTTTTTTTGTAGAGATGGGGGTCTCACTATATTTCACAGGTTGGTTTTGAATTCTAGACTCAAGTGATCCTCTCACTTTGGCCTCCCAAAGTGCTGGGATTAAGACATGAGCCATTTACCCTGGGCCCAGCTCAGAGTAAATTTTAAAATAAAAATTTTATTTGGCAAGTGATAATGATGTAATTGTATAATATGTGTTGAGTTTCACACCCAGGCTAGTCTACCATTTATTTTTCAAGAAATGCTTATAAAGCCCTGACAGCTTTTGAAATTGATAGAATTGCCCATAGTTAAATGGAGTTTTTTTTGGTAGAATATGTTTGACTAGCAAGACATTTTAAATTGGTTATTACTTAGACAATACTAGTATTAATAAATCAGTTTCTAAAATCCTAAATTATTTTCTAATTTAAATTTTCTAATAAAGGGAATAAATTGACCCAATAGGACCTAATAAAGGGAATAAAAGCTCAATATGAAAAATGCATACATGTTAACACACTCCAGTTGGACAAATTTAATTTCAGTTGATATTATATAAGTTAATTTCTGTAGCATTTTTCAACAGAGACTTGTCTTCATTAGCCATTGATGGAAAAAAGGAATCGGGACAGCAGAAAGTAATGCAAAGGCTTACTTGTAACCTCTAGTGACATCTTTCAGGCATTGTTTTATGGCATAATGTTTTGTTAATTTACTGAAATAATTCTGAAATTATTTATTATTATTTAAAACTTTAGATTACTTCTGTGAATCCACATTTTTTGAAGAATAGTTATGCCTAAGGGCAGGAATTTGGACAATTTTACTTCTAAAGATTGCTTCCAATCCTGTGATCTTATGAATCTGTGTGTTTCTTCCTTCTGGATATATTTCCATACCCGTAGTTCCCAGTGACTTCAGATGGGTTACATGGAGTTTTATGGAATTAGTAGAGCTTAAATATTGTATTAACAGTAAAACCTAGTAATTAAGATGTTTGGCTAAATAAACTCAGTTAACAGAATTTAAATTTTGTATTCCTTAAAGTTACTCAAATATGAAGTTTTTAAGTGCTTAATATTTAGACTCCTCAATGATGTATTTGTACTTTTTAACATTAAAGTTTTTGTATGTTGGAGAAGTAATATGTAATTTTTAAATTTTTGTGTTAAAAGTTGTTAATGATTACTTTGTTTGATGGTGTCTCATAATTTCCATAAGCCTTCTTCATTCTTTTTTTATTTTCTTTTCTCCTCTGATGGGATAATTTCAGATGTCTTATCTTTGAGCTCACTGACTATGTATTCTGGATGAAGTCGGCTATTAAAGCATTCCATTGAATTTTTTATTTCAGTTATTGTATTCATTATCTGTAGGATTTCTGTTACTTTTGTTTTTATTTCTTTGTCAAACTTATCATTTTGTTCATAAATTGCTTTCCCAAATTTAATATTCTATTCATGTTTTCTTGTAGTCCCCTGAACTTCTTCAAGAGAATTATTCTGAATTCTTTGTCAATCATTTTATAGATTTCCTTTCTTTTGGGTTCATTACTGGAGCTTCATTTCTTTTGTTTGTTTTATTTTCCTGATTACATAAAGAAGAGCTGAATTTTAAACCAAGTGTATTCTACATTTGTTTCTTTTTTGTAATTTTGGAAATATTATTTTCCATAGAAACTGTTAAGATATGCCTAATCAAACTCCACAGCTTCTGCACAGCAAAAGGAACAGTCATTAGAGTGAATCGGCAACCAACAGAATGGGAAAAAATTTTTGCAGCCTACCCATCTGAAAAAGGGCTGATATCCAGAATCTACAAAGAACTGAAACAGGTTTACAAGAAAAAAACAAACAAGCCCATTCAAAAGTGGGCAAAGGATATGAACAGACACTTTACAAAAGAAGACATACATGAAGCCAACAAACATATGAAAAAATGCTCATCATCACTGGTCATTAGAGAAATGCAAATCAAAACTACATTGAGATACCACCTCATGCCAGTTAGAATGGCGATCATTAAAAAATCTGG
>PVKV010031031.1:0-21508 GCA_004027835.1 Alouatta palliata
GGGGACTGAACTCACACACTGCTCGGTGGGGGACTGAATTTTCTCACACACTGCTGGGGGGGGACTGAACTCTCACACCACATCGTTGGGGTGGAACTGAACTCACACATGGCTGAGGGGACTGAACTCACACACGGCTGGGGTGGGGACTGAACTCACACACCGCTGGAGGGACTGAAAAAACTTCTACTTGATTCCTTTATTACTGTAATTTTCCTTTCTAGTGAAATTCTCCATTGGCTTACTTCAGTACTTGGATGTAGTAACCCCGTATGTTTTTAGAGGACACATCTCATAACTCCAGCTCCTGAAATTCCCACCATCTCTTCCTATTGCCTGTATTTCTTGTCTTTTGGTAATTTCTTTCTAGTCTTCTCTTTCCCAGGTAAGCATTGATTGAATGTTGCTTTTGCCTGTTAAAGGTTGTAGAGATGATGTGAGGATCTGGATGTATTATCTTTAGGAAGGATTTTCAGATTTTCTTTTACTCATGGCTGGTGTTTGGGTGGGGACAAAAATCTCAATCCAGTTAGGGTTTGTGCTGTTTGGGGGCTGACTTTCAGGGTTTTTTTTTCCCCTAAACTTACTACTAAATCAGATAGTGAATATGTTTCATGTGTAGAATTGTAAACTAGAGGTTATTTCCTACTGCCTAGCTAAAGCTGGGTAGAGAAATGTGAGCACAAAGGTAAATACACCAGCTTTCTCATCCTCACATTCACAGACACGACAACGTCTGGCCGTCGGAGTCCTGGGTGAGAGGGACTTGCTTTTGCAAAAGCCAGGCAGGCTTGCTTTTGAAGAAAAGAGGGTTTTTATGGGGAGGTGGCATTGGAGGCAAAGGAGGGAGGATGTGGGGGTAGCAGGAGCTCTGGGAGAGAGTGGGGCTCCCACATGGAGGGGTCATTGAGTTTCAGCCCAGCACAATTCCTTACAAGTGATTTTTTTTTTAATTTCAAGAACAAACCAACTGATGTAGTTTGATGTGTGTCCCCTGCAAATTTCATGTGGCAACGTGAACCCCCCACCACCTTGTTGGAGGTGAGCCTGGTGGGAGGTGTCTGGGTCGTGGGGGTGGAGCCCTCATGAATGGTTTGGTCCCTCCCTGCTGTATCCAGTGAGTTCACTGGAAATCTGGCTGTTTAAAGAGCCTGGCACCTCCTTTTCTCCCTTGCTCCCTCTATTGCCATCTGACACACCTGCTCCCCCTTCACCTTCCGTCAGGAGAAAAGGCTTCCTGGGGTCTCCCAGAAGCAGATGTCAGAGTCATGCTTCCTGCACAATCCGCAAAACCAGGGGCCCAGTACACCTGCTGGTTCATACGTTACCCAGCCTCAGGTATTCCTTCACAGCAACGCCAAGCAGATGAATACACCAGCCACATTAAGGTGGGGAATGGTTCTTGCTAATCTATCTTGAGACCAGGCGTGTGTGTTGGGGTTAAATGGGAAAGAGGTGTTAACCTTTTCTGATGTTATGTGCAACACCTGATGTAATTGGCCATCTTCCTCCCCATCTCCCTCCCTTTCTCCCTTCCTTGTCTCTCTGTCTCTGTCTGTCTTGGTCTCTCTTGTCCCTTCCTCTCTTGGTTCCCTGGTGTGTCAAATGACTAAGAAGGGGAAACAGGCAAGTGCACTCAAAAATATTTTTTTTTTTGAGACAGGGTCTCTGTCACCCAGGCTGCAGTGCAGTGGTGTGACCTTGGCTCACCACAACCTCCACCTCCCTAGCTCAAGCCATCCTCCCACCTCAGCCTCCCGAGTAGCTGGGACTTCAGACACATGCCACTGTGTCGGGATATTTTTTATATTTTTTTTGTAGAGGTGGGGTTTCACCATTGCCTAGTCTGGTCTTGAACTGAACTCAAGCCACCTGTCTGCCTTGGCCTCTCAGAGTGCTGGGATTACAGGCATGAGCCACCACGCCTGACCTCAAGATAATTAAAATGGTTAATGAGTTAAAACAAGAATTAGGTCTGTACATTATGTAGTGTAGAAGCTTTTGCGGAAAACTCCCCAGCCCTATTTGGACGACATCACATCTGATTTATCCTTGTGGTCTACACTGCTGGGTACTTAGCCTTCTCCTGGGAGATTCTGTGAAACTTCTCCCTGCCTGGGACAGGAGAAGGGAGGCCATGTCGGGGCAGAGACCTCTCTCTGTTCCTAGTCCAGTGGGAGCGGATAAGGATTTTTCATGCAAAGAATAGCTAAGAAGAGGCAACAGTTACTGGCTGATTTTGACTAAGGATGAAAATGAAAATATTTCAGTCATTTCCTACTCAATGTATCCTATACATTTTCTCATTAATCTAACATGCAATTTACTTTCTGGGTCATAGCCCATTAGTTCAGGGGAGAATGGCTAGTTATGGGAGATACTATTTCCTTCTGGGCAGGGCAACTGTAGCTCTGTGACAGCTTGTATCAGGCTGCTCATAGTTTGAAATACAATGTTGCTTTACTAATTCTTGTTTATTCAATATCCTTGAACACTGACTTTTTGTGAGTTAAACTTAAAAATCAGGTTTGATCATAGTACTCTTAGCTGTCAATTCCAGCTCAAGCCGAGTCGGGAAGAGGCGCTGCTGCCTGCGAATGCTAGCTAGCACTCCGCCCGCCTGCGTGGATCCTGAACACTGCAGAGCTTTTCACGTGGAGTCTAATCCAGTGAATCTAATTTCATTTGCCTGAAGCCAGAAATATTCTTAGGCAGCAAAGATAAAATACATTTTACTTTACACAGTCTGTTAGCCCTTCATAGCTCCTTCTTAATGCATATATCCGTAAAACATTTTCTCGGTGTCAATTACTTAATTTGAATAAAGAATTCCTGTACAGTTTCTTCATAGTTATTATGGTGAAAGCTGCTCCGAACTCTAGAACTGAATATGTGCAGAGAATTGTTAAACTCAAAAGCCCTATTTAACCTCCGGAAGCCTCAATTTGTCATGTTTCAAACGGAGATGGCCTGAGGGCATTTCACAGGGAAATGGCTGTCGGGAGTGCAAATGCTGCTAGAATTTTGGTTTGTTTGGAATGTCTTATGAAATCACCTTCTTTGATACAGTTAAAGTATGCTCTTATTAGAGCTAAATGTTTGAAATGTTTATCCTTTTCCCTTTAACTTTTTTTAAAATTTTATATTTTTTGAGGCAGAGTCTTGCTCTGTCGCCTAGGCTGGAGTGCAGTGGCATGGTCTTATCTCACTGTAACCTCTGCCTCCTGGGTTCTAGTGATTCTCCTGCCTCGGCTTCCAGAGAATCTGAGATTATAGGCGCCTGCCACCACACCCGGCTAATTTTTGTGTTTTTAGTAGAGTCAGGGTGTTCACCTTGTTGACCAGACTGGTCTCGAACTCCTGACCTCAAGTGATCCACCCTCCTCGGCCTCCCAAAGTGCTGGGATTACAGGCGTGAGCCATGGTTCCCGGCCCCCTTTTCTTTTTTTAAAAAACCGAATAGCACGTCACATGTCCTTAGTGAGCACACACAATCACTTTGCAAGGCTAGCCATGGAGAATTCAGGGAGCTAGAGAAGTTCCAAGATTCATTAGAAATTAGACTGTAGATGTTAATTAAAAAAAAAATGACCTGTAAATCACAGGTGCTGCATATAGTCCTGGAGTAAGGCAGGCATTCCCATCTAGATCGGCCGGCCCAGGGCACAAAGGCCTGGCCTTCCTGCTCCGGGGCTCAGATCATATAGCCCCAGTTTGGTGTGGCAGCAGGTGCCAGCCGGCCGCAACTGGAGGGAGGGAGGGTGGCTTGGAGCCGTGGGGTGAACTGGAGATCAAAACAGAAAAAGGCGATGTCAGGATCGGGGGTAAGAAAATGCCACCTGGACTTCTCAGTACTGGCACGTTATCTTGGTGGCTTCAGAATAGAATGTTACTGGATAGTGTTGTTCAGGTTCCTGGCATGTTGAACCAAGAACTGAACAAAATGCACAAAGTAACAAAAGAACGAAGCAACAGAAGAATGGAGTAATGAAGGCACAGATACATTGAAGGAGCAAAAGCCCAGTTCTCAAATCGGGACGGGGATGAGCAAGTGGCTCCAGAGCCTTTCCAATTAGGTTTCTGTGTGTGTGTGGGGGGGGTTCTTTTTCTTTTTTTTCTTTTTTTTTGAGACAGGGGCTCACTCTGTTGTCCAGGCTGGAGTGCAGTGGCACGATCTCAGCTCACTGCAACCTCCACCTCCTGGGTTCAAGTGCTTCTCCTGCCTCAGCCCCCTGAGTAGCTGGGATTACAGGCACCTGCCACCATGCCAAGCTAATTTCTGTTTTATGGTAGAGACGAGGTTTCACCACGTTGGCCACGCCGGTCTCAAACTCCTGGCCTCAAGTGATCCACCCACTTCGTGCTGGGATTACAGGTGTGAGCCACCCTGCGTGGCCCAATTAGGGTTTTTATAAAGCCCAAAGAACTTGGACACACCCCTAGGTGCCCTTTAGAGGTCTTTAATTGGTTACTCCTTATGAAGGATGGCCCTGTGACCAATCAGACGCTGAAGTGGAGTTGGCCGTAGTCAATCAGAGGCTAAGTGGAGACGGCTGTGGCAATCAGGGTGACGAGGCGGCTTCTGTCTTATCACGGGAGCGAGGCTGTGGCCTGTGTACTGCCCTAGCCTGCCTGGAACTGGCTGCACCTGCTGCTCCTTTGCTAACGCCCCAGCCCGTGGCTGCCCTCAGTCCCTATTCTCCCCCTCACGAAGCACATAGCTGTTGGGAAAGACAGTCCCAGGGTTTTCCCCACGTCTAAGTATCTTCCTCAGGCCTGTCCAGAGCACAGGGGCCGGACTGCTCTTTCCTGGACCATCTCTCAGCGCTGTGTATGCAGGGAGCCGTCTTCGAGGGATGGGGAAGTGAGCAAGGAGCAGGCATCGACCGTCTGCTGTAGAGGAGGGTCCCAGCGTCCGTGTCCCTCCGCCAGGACACAGAGCTAGTGTGCACGGGGCATCCGGCCGCGCTCTTCCACGCGGCCCCGTGGGCTGTGGGGCCAAGGGAACCACAGACTCCTGCCCGTGCGGTCTCCTGGGCAGTGAGGAATAAAACCCCGGTCTCGGATCCATGCATCTCCCGACTTCTACTAGCGTCGGTGAAATAGCCACAGGTAAGTTTTTAATTTGTAAATAAAGTAAAAGAAAATCCATGAACTTGTGGTTCAACGTAAGGTGAGGGCTTACTATTTTTTATTTTTTTCCACGTGGAAATTGCTTTAATGACCTTTTACGTCCCCTGCTGATAAAACAATTAGAAAACTGAGAAGAGTTTTACAGTGGTAACAGATACAATTTCACATACGGAATCGGATGTTAGAAATGAAGTAGACTCTCCCTATGTCCCTAGGGGCTGCAAAATTAACATGCGCCTTGAAACAAACTCATTACCTTGAGAAACAAGTTTGTGGCTATACCACTTTGCAGTGTCACGTCTAACATGATCTGTGCTTAAAATTCTGTGGTACTGTCTTTGGGATAAGGATGATGAGTCTGAAGTGCAAACATTTCTTGACATTGCCCTTGACAATTATCTTTTTTTTTTTTTTTGAGACAGGGTCTTGTTCTGTCACCCAGGCTGGAGTGCAGTGGAGGAGTCTTGGCTCTCTGCAGCCTGAACTCCTGGGCTCGAGCCATCTCCTGCCTCAGCCTTTTGAGTGGCTAGGACTGCAGGTGTGAGCCATCTGGCTAATCTTTAAATTTTTTTGTAGACACGGGGGTCTTGCTATGTTGCCCAGGCTGACAATTACTTTCATTTGTTAATGTTTTTCTATTTTCAAATTGCACCTTGTGGAGCAGAGCTAATTCCTAGGCAGGGCAGCTGAGCTTTCGACAACGGTGATACAGAGAACATAAGAATATGTAATTGGAGGAGGTAGGGTCTTGTTGGTGCAGCAATATATTTAAAATTGGTAGAAGTCCTGAAGCTGATGGCATCAAAATTTAAAAAAAGAAAGAGAAAAATCAGGGACGGGCGTATATTGAAACCTGAGATAGCTTTTCTGGAAGGGGCAAAAGCCAGTGTCCCAGCCTGTCCCAGAATGTGCGCTAAGGCAGTGGGTAGAGAAGGACGTGGGTAGTAAAGCAATGAGGGTGCTCCCACGACAGAGACCGGGGTGTTCCCTGCACACTTCCGGCTGCACCTGTGTGGGACCATGCGGGGCTGGCTGAGGGTTCTGCGGTTCTCTGGGGAGTGAGTTCTTCCTTGCAGAGATGTTCCCGAGGGAATGCAAGCTCTGCGTCTGTGCGGGGCGAGCCGCTGGTCTCCAGCCTCTTGAACAGTTTCTGTCTTCCTTATGTCCCAGGTGGAGGCAACAGCCAGAGCCTTGGGGTCTTGCTTGGTAACCAAGTCCACATCCTGAGTAGATAGACCCAGCTCTGGACGGCGTCTCCTGCAGTGCAGGAAGGGAATGGCTCCTCAGTGCAATTTCAGAGGAGGTCTTTTTCTCACCTTTTCTTTATTTTTTTTTTCTTTTTGAGACGGAGTCTTGCTCTTTTACCCAGGCTGGAGTGCAGTGATGCAATCTCAGCTCACTGCAACTTCTGCCACCCCAGTCAAGCCGTTCTCCTGCCTCAGCCTTCCAGGTAGCTGGAACTACAGGCACCACACCGAGCTAATTGCTTTGTTTTTTTGTTTTTGTTTTTTTTTTGAGGCAGAGTCTCACTTCGTCACCAGGCGCCAGGCTGGAGTGCAGTGGCACGACCTCGGCTCACTGCAGCCTCCGCCGCCCGGGTTCAAGCAATTCTCCTGCCTCAGCCTCCCAAGCAGCTGGGACTACAGGTGTGCGCCACCATGCCCAGCTAATTGCTTTGTATTTTTAGTAGATATGGGGTTTCACCATGCTGGCCAGGCTGGTCTAGAACTCCTGACCTCAAGTGATCTGCCCACCTCGGTCTCCCAAAGTGCTGGGATTACAGATGTGAGCCTCCCTGTCCGGCCCAGAGGAGGCCTTTCTGTCAAAAGCATGTGTTTACTGCCCCCGCCTCCTCACCAAAGGCTGCTCTGGACTCCTCCTGCTTTGACAAGAGGCTGCCCTGTTTCTCCAAAGCCTGGAGGTCCAGCTCCGGGAGCTGCCTGAAAGGTCCGCTTCCTCTCTTGGCCAGCAGCTGGGGAGCGTGTTCTGAAGCCCTGGACGGTGGCACAGCCTTGACTTTGTTCGTGAGCCAGGTCTGAGCACAGAATATGAATGAGCATGGGTCGGCCCTCGGATAGGGGGATGGCAGGGGATGGAGCCTTTCTCAGCTGCCTGGCCACATCCTTCCGCTTCAACCACGCTGCGCCTTATTTCATCCACATCAAAGGATGCCTGGGAAACCTCAGCCACACCTCTGTTGGAACGGTCCTATGCCCTCTTCTCATTATTGGTCAATGCCAGACACTTAGTATCGGAAAGCAGATAGAGGAAGTAATCCTCATCATCCACACGGTGTCGGCCTCTGCAGGACTGGGGTGACTTGTGGCAGGGACTTGTTGATGGCCAGGATGTCACAGGCCTTGCTGCTCAGGTCCTCAAGGCAGGAGGTCGCCCCTGTGCTGTCCACTGCTGTCGTTGCAGTCCAGCTTTAGAGTCTGAATCTCGCCACGTTCTGGTGCCCTGCTGTCCCCAGTCACCTCCATCCTTGTCAAGGTGGGACCTCACTGCTTCTGGGAGGGTGCACCCATGGCTTTTTTTTAAATATAGTATTTCCATCAGAGTGCACAGTGCATAAGTGTTGTTCAGTAATATTTATTGAATCAATGAATGATACACAGAGGAGTTTGGTCTATTCATCATCCAACCAATCACCCACAGTGTGCTGAGAACCCTGAGGATGTATCCAGGGCCACACTTTCTTGGGAAACAGAGACATAAGAGGAAGATATATATTTGCTCCTAAAAGGCTCACGATGTGATCACAAGTCAGTTAACAAATGGTTGCTGCTCGTTGTGACGTATGATGACAGTTACCTGGTTGACCATCATTTTGGGAGAGGGAAGAGGAAGGTGAGCAGTTCACCCTGGGAAGGACCAGGGAGACCTCTGGGGGTGATGGTCCAGGCAGCATGGGGTGCCGGCACTGAGGGCGGGTGGGGGCTTGCACAGCCCCGGACGGAGTGCGGATTTGGGAATAGCTAGGATATCCAGCACACAGTGGCTGCTGGAGGAGGCAGGGCTGGAGAGCAAGGCGGATTCAGATGTTGATGTGTTCTGTGAATGTGAGGAGTCGTCGTCGAAATGGAGCAGCCGTTTGGGGAATTTGAGTTTTAGAAACAGCTTATTGGCAGCGATATGGATGCCCTCAGTATGAAACGGAGGTTTTGTGAGCACAAGTAGAGGAGGCTGCTGTGGGCAGGAGGGCTGACCATGACCAGGAAGAGAAGTGGAAGTGAGAGAGGCATGGACATCGGCTGCCCGCCTCGCCTCTGGTGCCACCCCGCAGGCAGCGTCTCAGCTCCCAGAAACTGGTGTTCCGCGCTAGGGTCCTGTGTTGTGCAGAGAGCAGGGAAGGTTGGGCGAAGGCTGGAGACCTTGAGACGGGACAGGGGGCCCAGAAGGGGAGGCTGACAGAGAGGCCTTGCTCTTCCTCCTGTGGCCTGCATGTGGAGGGCTCCTAACAGAGGAGGGAAACTGAGGACAAGGCTGTGAGTACCAGGCTGCCACAGTACCAGAGCCCCAGCAGTCCACGCATGGGTGGCGTGTCCTGAATGTGATCTGCATCTTCGGAGAATCTTGGCTATGCACAGTGTGGTGTTAGTATAAAATTGAATCTTTCACGCTCTAGATTGTTACAGACCACAGTGGTGTTACGAGATCATTTGGAAATGGGTTTCCATCTGCGCTGTGCCTTAATTGTTTGGGAAAAATCCATTCGGCCCATTTTAAACTGCAGTAGAGGCTGCATGAAGAACTGCCCGGAATTCGAGCCGGTACCCTGCGGCTGGATGCCAGCACTTGAAGCGGCACTCTCCAGGTTTTTTCCTTCGTTCTCCGCCCAGCATCTGTGCACTGCTCTCCACCTTCACCAAGACGCAAGTAGCAATTCTTGGGACGCATTAAGTGATGCTAACTTAAGAACTCACAAGATAAAAATATAAAAATAAGGAGCATAACTCTTTCCAGCGTTCTAATCTTAAAAAGGCATCTTCATTTAAAAATTCAAATAATGGAAAACAAGCTGAAAACATTCAAATTGTTGGATCTGACATTTTCTCTTCATCGCCTCTTGTTGCTGATTTTAATTAACAGAATTTTTTTTTAGCAGTTTAGTTCGCAGAAAAATTGGGCAGAAAGTACAGGGAATTCTCGGATACCCCCTCACCCCAACCTCAGTTTCCCCTCTTGTTAACATCTTGCATTGGTGTGATATAGATTATAAGTGATTTTTTTTTTTCTTTTTTTTGAGATGGAGTTTCGCTCTTGTTACCCAGGCTGGAGTACAATGGCACGATCTCGGCTCACCGCAACCTCCGCCTCCTGGGTTCAAGCAATTCTCCTGCCTCAGCCTCCCGAGTAGCTGGGACTACAGGCACGTCCCACCATGCCCAGCTAATTTTTGTATTTTTAGTAGAGACGGGGTTTCACCATGTTGACCAGGATGGTCTCGATCTCTTGACCTCGTGATCCATCCACCTCGGCCTCCCAAAGTGCTGGGATTACAGGCGTGAGCCACCGCGCCCGGCTATAAGTGATTTTACAATTACACATTATTCACTAAAGTCCATAGTTTACCCGTGGATTCACTCTTGCTGTTGTACATTCTGTGGGTTTGGATCCACCATTACAGCATCCACAGAAGAGTTTCCCTGCCCTGAAAATGCTCTGTGCTCCACTGACGCCCCTCCCTCCGGAACTCTTACCAACCACTGATGTTTCAACTGTCTCCATAGTTCTACCTTTTCCGGAAGGTCATGCAGCTGAGTCACAGTATGTCGCCTTTCCACATTGACTTCTTTCACTTAGTAATAGCATTTAACTTCTCCCACATCTTTTCATAACTTGGTAGCTCGTTTTTTAAAAGTGCTGAATAATATTCCACTGTCTGGATACGCCACAGTTTATTTTTATTTTACTTTAATTTCTGAGATACACGTGCAGAATGGGTGGTTTGCTGCACCTATCAACCCATCACGTAGGTTTTTTTTTTTTTTTTTTTTTTTTGAGACGGAGTTTCGCTCTTGTTACCCAGGCTGGAGTGCAATGGCGCGATCTCGGCTCACGCAACCTCTGCCTCCCGGGTTCAAGCAATTCTCCTGCCTCAGCCTCCCGAGTAGCTGGGACTACAGGCACGTGCCACCAGGCCCAGCTAATTTTTGTATTTTTAGTAGAGATGGGGTTTCACCATGTTGACCAGGATGGTCTCGATCTCTTGACCTCGTGATCCACCCGCCTCGGCCTCCCAAAGTGCTGGGATTACAGGCATGAGCCACCGCGCCCAGCCCATCACGTAGGTTTTAAGCCCTGCGTGCGTTAGGTATTTGTCCTAATGCTCTCCCTTCCTTCACCCCCACCAACCAGCAGGCCCTGGTGTGTCATGTTCCCCTCCCTGTGTCCACGTGTTCTCATTGTTCAGTTCCCACTTATCAGTGAGAACATGCAGTGTTTAGTTTTCTGTTCTTGTGTCAGTTTGCTGAGGATATTGGTTTCCAGCTTCATGTCCCTGCAAAGGGCATGAGCTCATTCTTTTTTATGTCTACATAGTATTCCATGGTATATCTGTGCCACATTTTCTTTATCCAGTCTATCATTGATAGGCATTTGGGCTGGTTCTGTGTCTTGGCTATTGTGAATAGTGCTGCAATAAACATACATGTGCATGTGTCTTTATAGTAGAATGATTTAGGTATATACCCAGCAATGAGATTGCTGGGTCAAATGGTATTTCTATTTCTAGATCATTGACGAATCGCCACACTGTCTTCCACAGTGGTTGAACTAATGTACACTCCCACCAACACTGTAAAAGTATTCCTATTTCTCCACATCCTCGCGAGCATCTGTTGTTTCCTGACTTTAATAATCATGACTCTAGCTGGCGTGAGATGTTCTCACAGTGGTTTTGATTTGCATTTCTCTAATCACATAAATGTCGTCTTTTGAGAGTTGTCTGTTCATATCCTTTGCTCACTTTTTGATGGGGTTGTTTGTATTTTTTCTTGTAAATTTTTTTAAGTTCCTTGTAGATTCTGGATATTAGCCCTTTGTCAGATGGGTAGCTTGCAAAAATTTTTTCCGATTCTGTAGGTTGCCTGTTCACTCTCTTGATAGTTTCCTTTGCTGTGCAGAAGCTCTTCAGTTTAATTAGGTCCCGTTTGTCAATTTTGGCTTTTGTTGCCATTGCTTTTGGTGTTTTAGTCATGAAGTCCTTGCCTGTGCCCATGTCCTGAATGGTAGTCAATAAAAACGTCAAACCTAACACAATAAAAACCCTACAATGGTTTTCTTGTAGGGTTTTTATTGTGTTAGGTTTTACGTTTAAGTCTTGAATCCATCTTGAGTTAATTTTTGTATAAAGTGTAAGAAGGGGGTCCAGTTTCTGTTGGCTGTGTATGGCCAGCCAGTTTTCCCAGCACCATTTATTCAGCAGGGAATCCTTTTCTCCTCGATGGTTTTTGTTAGGTTTGTTGAAGATTAGATGGTTATAGATGTAGCACCGCAGTTTATTAATTCGTTCACCCACAGAAAGACAATCTTGGCTGCTCCCAAGTTTTGGCAGTTAAGAATGTAAGCATTGCTGAGCAGGTTTTTGTGTGAACACAAGTTTTCAACTCCTTTGTGTGGATACCAAGGAGCCCGATTGCTGGATTGAATGGAAAGTTTGACTAGAAATGTCTAAGCACTGTCTGTGGTCCAGGCTTGGTCATACAGAGGTCAGCCTTGCTCTGTCTAAAAGTCCTGCGCTTCAGTCCACGTTCAAGCCTAGAGCTGGGGCAGCTCACGGGGTATACGTCTCCAGGTGAGACTGACAGTGTGGATGCACATTTCTACAGGGAAGACTACCCAGTTAGCAACTTCAAGGAGTGGTAGTTCTCCTGGTGTAAGGTCTGTTGTGGGAATTAGGTAAGGATCAAAACTTAGGTTTTCATACTCTGCATATGAATAGCTTCAGTATAACGTTTAGGTTTTTAAGACACCGCCAAACCGTCTTCCAAAGTGACTGCGCCGTTCTGCGTCCCCGCCAGCGGCATGACGGCACCTGCTGCGCTGTGCCCTCGCTGGTGTTCGGAGTTGTCAGTGTTTTCAGTTGTGGACATGCTTATAGGTGTGTGGTGGTGTCTCAGTGTGGTTTTAATTCGCATTTTCCTGATGGCATGTGATGTCCCTTTCGTCTGCTTTATTTGCTTTCTGGATATCTTCTTGATAGGGGCTGTCTCTGCGGGTCTTTGTCATTTTTTTTTTTTTTTTTGAAATGGAGTGTTGCTCTGTCACCCAGGCTGGAGTGCAAAGGCATGATCTTGGCTCACTGCAAGGTCCCCCTCCCGGGTTCAAGCGATTCTTCTGCCTCAGTTTCCCGAGTAGCTGAGACTACAGGCATGTGCCACCCCATCCGGCTAATTTTTCTGTTTTTAGTAGAGACGGGGTTTCACCACGTTGGCCAGGCTCGTCTCAAAGTCTTGCCTCGACCTCCTGAAGTGCTGGGATTACAGGCGTGAGCCACCGTGCCTCTTTGCCAATTTTTGAATTGGGTTATTTGTTTTCTTACTGTTGAGATTTAAGATCTCTTTGCATATTTTGGATGCCAATCTTTTATTAGATAAATGTTTTGCAAATATTTTCTCCCAGTCTGTGGCTTGTGAGTTCATTTTCTGAACACAGTCTTTAAATGAGTAGACGGGTTTTAAAAATTTTAATGAAGTTAAGTTTGTCAATTCTTTCTTTCATGGATCATGCCTTTGGTGAAAGATCATCACCAAACTTGAGGTCACGTAGGTGTTCTCCTATGTTATCTTCTAGAAGTTTTACAGCTTAGCATTTTATATTTAGGTCTGTCATCTATTTTTTATTTTTAAATTTTCTATACTTTTTGTTTATTTATTTTTATAAAATAAAGACGGGGTTTCACCATGTTGGTCAGGCTGGTCTTGAACTCCCAACCTCAGGTGATATGCCCGCTTGGCCTCCAAAATGCTTGGATTACAGGCATGAGCCACCACGCCCGGCCTGTTATTTATTTTTTGTCGAGACAAGGTCTTGCTCTGTCACCCATGCTGGAGTATAGTGGTGTGATCTTGGCTCACTGCAGTCTTGACCTCCTGGACCAAGCTATCCTCCTGCTTCCGCCTCCCAAGTAAGCTGGGACTACAGGCACCGCCAACACAGCTGGCTAATTTTATTTTTTGTGGAGTCCTGGCCTCTCTGTGTTGCCCGTGCTGGTCTCCAATTCCTCGGCTCAAGGGATTCTCTCACCTCAAACTACCTAAGTGCTGGGATTACAGGAATGAACCACTGTGCCAGCCAGCTCATGATCCATTTTTATTTTATTTCTATTTTTAAAAAATTTATTTATTGTACTTTAAGTTTTAGGGTACATGTGCAGAATGCACAGGTTTGTTACATAGATATACTCGTGCCGTGGTGGTTTGCTGCATCTATCACCCCGTCATCTATATATTAGGTATTTTTCCTAATGCTATCCCTCCCCAATCCCCCCACCCCCTGCTATCCCTCCTCTAGCCCCCACAACCCCCGACAGGCCCTGGTGTGTGATGTCCCCCTCCCTTTGTCCATGTGTTCTCATTGTTCAACACCCACCTATGAGTGAGAACATATGGTGTTTGGTTTTCTGTTCTTGTGTCAGTTTGCTGAGAATAATGGTTTCCAGTTCTACCCATGTCCCTGCAAAGGACATGAACTCATTCTTTTATGGTTGCATAGTATTCCATTATGTGTATGTGCCACATTTTCTTTATCCAGTCTATCATTGATGGGCATTTGGGTTGGTTCCAAGTCTTTGCTATTGTGAACAGTGCCGCAATAAACGTATGGGTGCATGTGTCTTTTAATACAATGATCTGTAATCCTTTGGGTATATACCCAGTAATGAGATTGCTGGGTCAAATGGTATTTCTATTTCTAGATCCTTGAGGAATTGCCACAGTTTTCCACAGTGGTTGAACTAATTAACACTACCACCAATGGTGTAAAAGTGTTCCTATTTCTCCACATCCTCTCCAGCATCTGTTGTCTCCCGATTTTTTAATGATCACCATTCTAACTGGCATGAGATGATATCTCAATGTGGTATTAATTTGCATTTCTCTAATCACCAGTGATGATGAGCTTTTTTTCATGTTTGTTGACTGCATAAATGTCTTCTTTTGAAAAGTGTCTATTCATATCTTTTGCCCACTTTTTGATGGGGTTGTTTCTTTTTTCTTGTAAAGTTGTTTAAGCTCCTTGTAGATCCTAGATATTAGACCTTTCTCAGATGGATAGATTGCAAAAATTTTTTCCCATTCTGTAGGTTGCTGGTTCACTCTAATGATAGTTTCTTTTTCTGTGCAGAAGCGGATCCCATTTGTCAATTTTGACTTCTTTTGCCCTTGCTTTTGTTTTAGTCATGAAGTCCTTGCCTATGCCTATGTTCTGAATGGTATTGCCTAGGTTTTCTTCTAGGGTTTTTATGGTGTTAGGTCTTAAGTTTAAATCTTCAGTCCATCTGGAGTTAATTTTTATATAAGGTGTAAGGAAGGGATCCAGTTTCAGCTTTCTGTATATGGCTAGCCAGTTTTCCCAATACCATTTATTAAATAGGGAATCCTTTCCCCATGACTTGTTTTTGTCAGGTTTGTCAAAGATCAGATGGTTGTAGATGTGTGGCATTCTTTCTGAGGCCTCTTTCCTGTTCCATTGGTCTGTATCGCTGTTTTGGTACCAGTACCATGCTGTTTTGATTACTGTGGCCTTGTAGTATAAAGTCAGGTGCCTCTTTTCTGTTCCATTGGTCTGTATCTCTGTTTTGGTACCAGTACCATGCTGTTTTGATTACTGTAGCCTTGTTGTGTAGTTTAAAGTCAGGTAGCGTGATGCCTCCAGCATTTTTTTTTTTTTTTTTTTTTTTGCTTAGGATTGTTTCGGCTATGCGGGCGCTTTTTTCATTCCATATGAAGTTTAGGGTGGTTTTTTCCAATTCTGTGAAGACAGTCAGTGGTAGTTTGATAGGGATAACATTGAATCGATAAATTACTTTGGGCAGTATGGCCATTTTCACGATATTGATTCTTCCTAACCATGAGCATGGAATGTTTTTCCATCTGTTTGTGTTCTTTCTTTCTTCCTTCAGCAGTGGTTTGTAGTACTTGAAGAGGTCCTTCACGTCCTTTGTTGTATTCCTAGGTATTTTATTCTCTTTGTAGCAGTTGTGAATGGGAGTTCACTCATGATTTGGCTCTCTGTTAGTCTATTACTGGTGTATAGGAATGCCTGTGATTTTTGCATATTGATTTTGTATCCTGAGACTTTGCTGAAGTTGCTTATCCCCTTAAGGAGATTTTGGGCTGAGGCAATGGTCTTCTAAATATACAATCATGTCATGTGCAAATGTAGACAGTTTGACTTGCTCTTTTCCTAATAGAAAAAGTTTTATTTCTTTTTCTTGCCTGATTTCCCTGGCCAGGACTTCCAATACTATGTTGGAGGAGTAGTGAGAGAGGGCATCCTTGTCTTGTGCCAGTTTTCAAAGGGAATGCTTCCAATTTTTGCCCATTCAATATGATATTGGCTGTTGGTTTGTCATAAATAGCTCTTATTATTTTGAGATACATTCCATCAATACTAAGTTTATTGAGAGTTTTTAGCCTAAAAGACTGTTGAATTTGGTGATGGCCTTCTCTGCATCTTTTGGGATAATCATGTGGTTTTTGTCTTTGGTTCTGTTTATGTGATGAATTACGTTTATAGATTTGTGTATGTTTATAGATTTGTATAGATATGTTTATAGATTTGTGAACCAGCCTTGCATCCCCAGGATGAAGCCGACTGGATTGTGATGGATAAGCTTTTTGATGTACTGTTGGATTCAGTTTGCCAGTGGTTTTTTGAGGATTTTCGCATGGATGTTCATCATGGATATTGGCCTGAAATTTTCTTTTTTAGTTGTGTCTCTGCTAGGTTTTGGTATCAGGATGATGTTGGTATCATAAAATAAGTTAGGGAGGATTTCCTCTTTTTGTATTGTTTGGAATAGTTTCAGAAGGAATATAACCAGCTATTCTTTGTACCTCTGGTAGAATTCGGCTGTGAACCTGTCTGGTCCTGGACTTGTTTTGGTTGGTAGGCTGTTAATTAATGCCTCAATTTCAGGCCTTGTTATTGGTCTATCCAGGGATTCAGCTTCTTCCTGGTTTAGTCTTGGGAGGGTGTAAGTGTCCAGGAATTTATCCATTTCTTCTGGATTTACTGGCTTATTTGCATAGAGGTATTTGTAATAATTTCTGATGATAGTTTACATTTCTGTGGGATTGGTGGTAATATCCCCTTTATTATTTTTTTAGTCTGTTTATTTGATTCTTCTCTGTTTTATTTTTTACTAGTCTGGCTATTGGTGTATCTATTTTGTCAGTCTTTTCAAAAAACCACCTCCTGGATTTATTGAATTTTTTTTTTGAAGTTTGTGTGTGTGTGTGTGTGTGTGTGTGTGTGTGTGTGTGTGTGTCTCTCCTTCAGTTCTGCTCTGATCTTAGTTATTTCTTGTCTTCTGCTAGCTTTTGAATTTGTTTGATCTTGCTCCTCTAGTTCTTTTAATTGTGACATTAGCGTGTCGATTTTAGGTCTTTTCTAGTTTCTCTTTTGGGCATTTAGTGCTATAAATTCCCCTTTAGACACTGGTTTAAATGTGTCCCATAGATTCTGGTGCATCGTATGTTTGTTCTCGTTGGTGTCAAGAACATCTTTATTTCTGCCTTGATTTCATTATCCAGTAGTCATTCAGGAGCAGGTGGTTCAGTTTCCATGTAGTCATGTGGTTTTGAATGACTTTCTTAATCCTGAGTTCTAATTTGATTGCACTGTGGTCTGAGAGACTGTTTGTTACGATTTCTCTTATTTTGCATTTGCTGAGGAGTGTTTTACTTCCAATTATATGGTGAATTTTGGAATAAGAGCAGTGTGGTGCTGAGAAGAATGTATATTTCATGGATTTGTGGTGGAGAGTTCTGTAGATGTCATTAGGTCTGCTTGGTCCAAATCTAAGTTCGAGTCCTAGATATCCTTGTTAATCTGTCTAATATTGACAGGGTGCTAAAGTCTCCCACTATTATTGTATGGGAATCTAAGTCTCTTTGTAGGTCATTCAGAACTTGCTTTATGAATCTGGGTGCTCCTGTATTGGGTGCATATACATTTAGGATAGTTAGCTCTTCTTGTTGCATTGATAACTTTAACATTAACGCCCTTCTTTGTCTCTTTTGATCTTTGTTAAAGTCTGTTTCATCGTAGACTAGGATTGCAATTCCTCTTTTTTTTGCTTTTCATTTGCTTGGTAAATATGCCTGTATCCCTTTGTTTTTAGCCTGTGTGTGTTTTTGCATGTGAGATGGGTCTCCTGAATACAGCACACCTATTGGTTTTGACTCTCTATCTAGTTTGCCAGTCTGTCTTTTGATTGTGGCGATCAGCCCATTTACATTTAAGGTTAATATTGTTATGTGTGAGTTTAACCCTGCCATTTTGATGCTAGCTGGTTGTTTTGCCTGTTAGTTGATGCAGTTTCTTCATTGTGTCAATAGTCATTACCAGTTTGGTATGTTTTTGCAGTGGTGGGTATTGGTTGTTTTTTCCATGTCTAGTGCTTCCTTCAGGAGCTCTTGTAAGGCAGGCCTGCTGGTGACGAAACCACTTGGCAGTTGCTTGTTTGTAAAGGATTTTATTTCACCTTTGCTTATGAAGCTTCCTTTGGCTGGATATGAAATTCTAGGCTGAAAGTTCTTTTCTTTAAGGATGTTGAATATTGGTCCCCACTCTCTTCTGGCTTGTAGAATTTCTGCTGAGAGATCTGCTGAGAGTTAGATGGGCTTCCCTTTGTGGGTAACATGACCTTTCTCTCTGGCTGCCTTTAGCATTTTTTCCTTCATTTCAACCATGGTGAATCTGACGATTATATGTCTTGGGGTTGCCGCTCTCAAGGAATATCTTTGTGGAGTTCTCTATTTCCTAAATTTGAATGTTAGCCTGCCTTGCTAGATTGGGAAAGTTCTTCTGGATAGTGTCCTGAAGAGTGTTTTCCAACTTGATTTCATTCTCCCTGTCACTTTCAGGTTCACAGATCAAATGTAGATTAGGTCATTTCACATAATCCTATATTTCTTGGAGGCTTTGTTCATCTGTTTTCACTCTTTTTTCTCTAATCTTGCCTTATTTCATTGAGTTTATCTTCAATCTCTGATACCCTTTCTTCCACTTGATATATTCAGCTGCTGAAACTTTTGTATGCATCACGAAGTTCTTGTGCTCCATCAAGTTGTTTGTGTTCTTCTCTATGCTGTTTATTCTAGTTAGCATTTCATCTAACCATTTTTCAAGGTTCTTAGTTTCCTTGCATTTGGTTAGAACACGTTCCTTTAGCTCAGAGTAGTTTGTTATCACCCGCCTTCTGAAGCCTGTGTCTGCCAATTCTTTAAACTCATTCTCCATCCAGTTTTGTTCTGTTGCTGGTGAGGAGTTGTGATCCCTTGGAGGAGGAGAGGTGTTAGGATTTTTGGTGATTTCAGCCTTTTTGTGCTGGTTTCTTCCCATGTTCCTGGATATATTTACCTTTGGTCTTTGAGGTTGGTGACTTTTGGATGGGATCTCTGAGTGGGCATTTTGATGTTGAAGCTATTTCTTTCTGTTTGTTCGTTTTCCTTCTATCAGTCAAGCCCCTCTGCTCCGGGTCTGCTGGAGTTTGCTGGAGGTCTAATCCAGAACATACTTGTCTGGGAATCACCCATGGGGGCTGCAGAACAGCAAAGATTGCCGCCTGTTCTTTCCTGTGGTAGCTTCGTCCCAGACGAGTATATCCAGATGCCAGCCGAGCTCTCCTGTATGAGGTGTCTCCCAGTCAGGATACATAGCCATCAGGGAGCCACCTGAGAAGGCAGTCTGTCTCTCATCAGAGCTCAAGTGCTGTGCTGGGAGATACATTACTCCCTTCAGAGTAATGTATCAGTGGGTCAGGGACGTTCAAGTCTGCTGAAGCAGAACCCACAACCACCCCTTTTCTTAGGTGTTCTGTCCTAGGATGGTGGGGGCTTTATTTGTAAGTCCCTGATGGGCTGCTGCCATTTTTCAGGGATGCTCTGCCCAGCAAGAAGGGAATCTAGTCACAGTCTGCCTGTAGAGAACTTGCTGAGCTCCTGTGGGTTCTGCCTAGTTACTGTGTAAACTACCTGGTGACTATTTACACAGTTGAGGGCAAAACCACCTACTGGAGCCTCAGGAATGGTGGACGCTCCTCCCCTGGCGGAGCTTGAATGTCCCAGGTTGAGCTAAGACTGCTGTGCTGGCTGCAGGAATTTCCAGCCAGTGGCTCTCAGCTTGCTGGTGTTCGTGGAGTGGGACCCACCAAGCCACATCGCTTGGCTCCCTGGCTTCAGCACCCTTTTTCAGGGGAATGAGCGGTGCTGTCTCACTGATGTTCTGGGTGCTACTGGGGTATGAGAAAACAGAAAGAAAACTGCTGTGGCTAAAACAGCTGCCCAGTTTTGTGCTGGAAACCCGGGGCGCTGGTGTTGTAGGCACTGGAGGGAGTCTCCTGGTCTGCGGGTTGTGAAGACCATGGGAAAAGTGCAGTATCTGAGCCAGAGTGTCCGGATCCATCCCTAATGGCTTCCCTTGGCTAGAAGAGGGAATTCTCCCGCCCCTGTGCTTCCCGGGTGAGGCGATGCCTCGTGCTACCTCACTCTGCTTCTGCTTGCCCTCCTCGGGCTACTCCCAGTGTCTAACTAGTCCTAATGAGATGAACCCGCTACTTCTGTTGGAAATGTGGAGATCACTCACCTTCTGGATTGTTCTTGCTGGGAACTGCAGACCGGAGCTGTTTCTATTTGGCAGTCTCGGCAGAAGTCCTCCTTATTTTATTTTTTTGACACAGAGTTTCACTCTTGTTCCCCGGGCTGGAGTGCACGATCTCGGCTCACTGCAACCTTTGCCTCCTGGGTTTAAGCAATTCTCCTTCCTCAGCCTCCCAAGTAGCTGGGATTTACAGGCATGTACCACCACTCCTGGCTAATTTTGTATTTTCAGTAGAGATGAGGTTTCACCATGTTGATCAGGCTGGTCTCAAACTTCCGATCTCAGGTGATCCTCCCATCTCGGCCTCCCAAAGTACTGGGATTACAGGTGTAAGCCACTGCGCCCAACCTATTTTTAATAAAAATTTTTGTGAAAGGTCTAAAGTCTAAGTCTAGATTTTTTTTTTTTTTTTTTTGCCTGTGACTGCAGCTGTTCTAGCACTGTTTGTTGAAAAAACTATTTTTTTTCTTTGATCACTTCCTTGCCTTGGTTCTTCTGTCAGAGATCAGTTGACCACATTTATGTGGGTCTGTTTTTGGGCTCTTGGTTCTGTTTCATTGATCGGGTCTGGGTGTTAGAGTCTGATTTGACGTTGGGTTGTGTCAGCCCTCTGACTTTATTTTTCTCCTTCCACATTTTGTTGGCTATTCTGGGTCTTCTGCCTCTCCATTTATAAACTTTAGAATCTGTTTGTCAATAGCCACAAGATAACTTGCTGGGATTTTTAGTGATTGCATTAAAGATGTTTCGAAATCTCAGATTCCAGTTGTTAATGGCTCCTGTGTAAGAAAGTAAGTGACTTTCGTGTATTAATGTTTTATCCCGCACCCTAGCTGCAGTCACTTTTTATCCCACACCCTAGCTGGAATCACTGTTTATCCTGCACCCTAGCTGGAATCACTTTTGGTTCCATTAGTGTTTTTCTTTTCTTCTTGTTGTTCCTTTGGTATTTTCTACCCAGACAATTGTAATCTGCAAAAAAAGACTTTTAATCTCTTCCCAGTGTGTCTTTCCTTTCCTTGCTTTATTGTGTTAGCTGGGATCTTCAGTGTGGTGATGAACAGGAGTGGTGAGAAGGACGTCCTTGCCCTGTTCCTGATCCTTCTGGGGAGCCTTCGAGTTTCTCATAATTAAATGTGGTGCTTGCTGTAGGCTTTTGCAGGTGTTCTTTATCAAGTTGAGACAGTTCCCTGTATTATGAGTTTGCTGAGAGTCTTCATACTGAATGGGTGTTGAGTTCTGAAATGCTTTTTCTGTATCTACTGATGCCATCATTTATGATTTTTTTTAGCCTGTGATGTCATGATTACATTAACTGATTTTCAAATGTTTATACCAGTCTTATATACTGGGGATAAACCCCTCTTCATTGTGGTATACAATTCTTTTAACACATTGTTGGACTTGATTTGTTTATTTGGAGTTTTTTTTTTTTTTTTTTTTTTTTTTTTTTTTTTTTTTTTTTTTTTTTTTTTTTTTTTTTGTGTTTTTTTTTTTTTTGTTTTTTTTTTTTTTTTTTTTTTTTTTTTTTTTTTTTTTTTTT
>PVKV010031032.1:0-21499 GCA_004027835.1 Alouatta palliata
CCTCCTTTTCTCTCAACTCTCAATCTTGGACTCCTGTTCTGTGTATGTTGGTATGCTGATGGCACCCCATAGGTTTCTGAGGCTCTATTTATTTTTCTTCTTTAATTTTTCTTTCTATTTCTCAAGCCGGGTAATCTCAACTGACCATTCTTCAAGTTTGCTAATTCTTTCTTCTGCCAGTTTAATTCAGTTATTGTGCTTCTCTAGTAAATTTTAAATATGTTATTGTACTTTTCAACTTCATAATTTTTATATTTTAATAATTTATATTTCTACTGATGTTCTCTATTTGTCAATACATTATTCTCATATGTTTCTTTCATTTTTTAAAGACTTTTTTTTTTTTGCTTTTTAAACATATTAAAAATAGCTAGTTTTACAGAAATACCATTTGACCCAGAAATCCCATACTGAGTATATAACCCAAAGATTATAAATCATTCTACTAAAAAGACACATGCACACATATGTTTATTGCACCACTATTTACAATAGCAAAGACTTGGAACCAACCCAAATGCTTATCAATGATAGACTGGTTAAAAAAAATGTGGCACATATACACCATGGAATACTACACATCCATGAAAAAGAATGAGTTCCTGTTTTTGCAGGGACATGCATGAAGTTGGAAGCCATCATCCTCAGCAAACTAACACAGGAACAGGAAACAAAACACTGTGTGTTCGCACTCATAAGTGGGAGTTGAACAATGAGAACACATGGACACAGAGGGGATCATCACACACTGGGGCCTGTCAGGAGTAGGGAGCAAGGAGAGGGAGATCATTAGGACAAATACCTAATGCATGTGGGGCTTAAAACCGAGATGATGAGTTGATAGATATCTATCAACATGTATATCTATGGCACATGTATATCTATGTAGCAAACCTGCACGTTCAGCACACGTATCCCAGAACTTAAAGTAAAATTAAAACAAAAATCTGGTTTTAAATGTTTGTCTAGTAAATCTAAAGTCTAAATTTGCTCAAGAAGTTTCCACTGACTGCCTTTTTTTCCCCTCTATGGGCAATAGTTTTCTTATTTCATTGTATCTACCTTACATTTTTGGTTAAATCTGGACATTTAAAATATATAAAGTAGCAACTTTGGAAATCAGATTCTCCCTGCTTCTTCAGGGTTTATTGCTGGTGGTGGTGTTTGCTGCTCTTATTCTGTTGCCATTGCTTTGTTTAGTCACTTCAGGGTTTAGTGTTGCTGCTGTTTGCTGCTATTATTCCACTGCTGTTGCTTTGCTTGGTCACTTTTCTGAATTTATTTTTTGAAGTCTGCTTTCTTAGTAAATAAAGCCTCTGCTTGGTTAGCTTAGTGGTCAGCTAATGATGATTTACCCAAATTCCTGGAATCGATGTCTCTGAGCCTTGCTGTGGGTTTCTCTGTGTGTGCTGGCATGTCTCAGGCAGACAGTTTACAACTCTTCTCTTAGCCTTAACTTTCTTGTTGCAAAGAGCCTTAAGGTCAGCCAGGGATGATAATTTAAGGCCTTTTCTGGTGTTTCCTGAACATACGCATAGCCCTATGCAAGTTCATGGTCTCCCAGATTCCCTGAAATATGTTGAAGCTTTTCAAATTATTTTATGGATCCCTAATTCACAAACTGTTCTATTTTTTTAAATTTAATTTTAAGAAAGAAAAAGAAAGAAAAGAAAAAAGAGAGAAAGAGAAAGAAAAAAGAGAATGAAAGAAAGGGAAAAAGAAGAAGAAAAGAGGGAGAGAGAACGGGAATCTTGCTCTATTGCCCAGGCTAGAATGCAGTCTAAAAATGGTTATTAAAAAGCTCTTTTATACTAATAATTGTGTTATACAATGGAGACAGGAAGGAATAAGGGAGGAAAATAACAAACAAACAGCCAACCAATATTTCATTTAAACCTATGAAATGCTATGTAATTGCTGGGGAGTGATTTACTCCCAACCATGTGGTCACTTTTAGAATAAATGTGATGTGTTACTGAAAAAAAAAATGTATGTTTTGTGGATTTGGAATAGAGAGTTCTATAAATGTTTATTAAGTTTACTTGTTCAAGGTATAAGTTCAAGTCCCGGATATCCTTGTTAACCTTCTGTTTCATTGATCTATCCACTATTGACAATATAGTGTTAAAGTCTCCCACTATTATTGTGTGGGAGACCAAGTGTTCTTTTAAGAATTTTGAGGTCAGCTTATTTTTTGCCCCATTGTGATCATTGCCACAGTCAACAGTGATTGTATACAATTGTGCTGTTTTCTTTTTCTTTCTTTCTTTCTTTCTTTGTTTTTTTTTTTTTGTTTGTTTTGTTTTTTGTTTTTTTTTTTGACAAACATCCTTGAGTAAAAGGCTGTTTGCATCGGGTAAACTCTGAGTCGGGTCAAATAAAGACAAGCCCTGCAAAGGAAGTTTCCCGGGGAACTTCCAGAGAGATCAAATAATGACATTTTCTTGGAAGTGGGGTTTAACAGGAGAGGAGAGAGGAGAGTCAAACACATTGTACCCCTTCCAGTGGTTGCTAGTCTCTAGGTTTTCACTATGATTGCCAAGTTGCTGGTTTTCAAGGTTCCCACAGAACTGGGGAGAGGGGAATGGGAATAGGGTAAGTTAAAATACCAGGACTCACTTCTCTTAGCAAGATTCAGTTATTTTTTCAAACACGTGCTCCCTGGATTATTGCAAGTCTTTGATTAATTGTCACAATCCTGAAAAAGTTTAATTTGCATTTTTTGGCCGATGTTCTCATTGATTTTTTTAATAAATAAAAATATTTTCAGAGCTTTGTACTTCACCATCCTCACTGATATCACTCAATGTTCTCCCATTTTTGTCTTTTTTTCTGAATGGCTGCCCATTTTTTTCTGCCCCTCAGCAGGCATTGTATTACTAAGTCTCCTTGACCTGTGCTCAGATTTTGGTGACAATTATGGAAATGGAGTATTTCTGTCTTCTAGTGATTAAGTGACCCCTCCTGGCCTCTATTAAACAAAGGCTGGAACATAGTATATCCTCAGTAAGTAGTAGCTGTAATTATTAGTGGTCATCCCTCATCCCCAGGAATTGACCTGATATACTATGAAATAAATATAATATTAGTCTTAAAAGAGAAGTATGTCTACTTCTGACCACGAAATGTACAAACCTGCTTCTGCCTACATCAATCTGTCTCTCCTAATTCAATGGAGGTCAGGATCCTCTTTTCTTCTCAGACCATTATCTTCACTTGTACCCTGGATCTCATTCCCGAGGCTTGTAAGTGCTCTGCTTTATTGATTATGCACCTTGTCTTCTTATCTGCTAAGTTTGCCTTATTACTGCCTCAGTCCCATCATAATTTAAACATGCTCAGTGTCTGCTCTGAACTCCACATGGCCTCTGGGTCTATTATTTGATCTCATCCACAAAATGAATTTCTACACTTGCTATGTACTCTCCCCACCTTCCTCTCATTTCTATCATATTACAGTCTCCCTTCTATGCCTCATCTCATCTAAAGCTGCTGTATAGGTCACCAGTTACTTCCAAGTCATGAAATCCAGTGGATGCTTCTCACCTGATGTATTTCCCTCTCAGCAGCACTATATACTTCTGACCACTTCCTCCTTTTAGAGACAATTTTTCCTCCTTGGCTTTGTTACTCACGTTTTCCTAAATTTGTTTCTCTGTCAGCTCCTTCTAAAATGACTTTTCAGGTTCATCCTCTTCTGCCAGACCATTTAATATTGGCGGTCCTCAGCATTCATTTTAAGGCCCTTTTTTTTCTTCTAAATCTATATTTAGGCAATCTCATTACTCCTATATCTTCAATTACTGTTTTCATGCATATAACTTTTACATTTACATCTCTAGACCAGAGATCTCTTCTGAACTTCAAACCACTTATTCAAATGTGTGCTATAGACCTTCCATTGTATATCCCAAATATATACTTCAAATTTACCATTTCTTATACAATACTTATATTCTTCCTTATCTTTTTCCTACACTGTTCACATCTAAGCAAAGTGTGTCATCTCTTTAAATACCTAAGTGACAGCCTTGGCACTATCTTTGACTTCCCTGACTCTCTTACCTCCACATTCATTAATCCACTATCAAATATGTTGGCTCTATCTCCTAAACTTTTCATTCTTTTCCTTGTCTGCAACCATCCTAGTCCAAGCTACTAATATTCTTCTTAAGCTACTCCTATGATTTCTTCATTTGTCTACTCCATCCATTCCTGATTTGTGACAGTCCTTATTCACTACAACACAAGACAGAGTGATATTTACAAACATCAAATCTGGTGATGACACTCTATAGACTAGATTAAGGACTTGTATTTAATGCTTGCATAACAGTAGATAATTCGGCTTTCTCACATTCAAAGCATTTGTCCTTCCTTATGCATTCTAAATGTCTTTCTCTACTAGATGTGACATCTATTGGGACAGGGCCTGTTTCTCACAAATGTGTCTCCATCGTCACGCTTAGGCAATGTGTTTGAAAATCACACAGCATTTGGTAGTCTTTGGAAGAGCAATTAGAAACCATTTGATATTTTTTAGAAGAACCAGTGCCTGAATGAATGTGTAAATATGTCTGCAGACTAAAGCTAGCATTTAACCTACTATCTGGCTTTGGATTTCTACACACAATTCTTGGTATTTTTCTATAGCTAGATAGTCAAGATATGCCAAAGTTTTGCCAAAGACTCTAACCTTTGAAGCTGTCATGCTTATTTTCTTTACCATTGTAGCAGATTGGTATATTGCCCCAATTCTTCATTATCTTATTATAAATTATTCACTTTTTCCATGGAGCTCTGAAGTACCCTCTTACTGCAGGCACAGCTCCTTATTGGGCTTGGCCATGTGGCTTGTGTTATTGTGTGAGATGTGACACAAACTGCAGTCTTAAATATGCTGACGTTATTTTGCCTTGTTTTCTTGTGCTTTTGGCATTCCCCGTGAGAAGAACATGCTCTGGGTTTGCCCAAGGACAAGGTAGAGAGGAATGACACAGATTGGAGTCCATGTGCAGCTTAGAGCCAAGCCCAGCTGACCCATAGCCTAAATGGAACCATTATAACCAACCGGCAAAAACATAGGGGAGAAAAATAAATGCTTGCTGTTATAAGCCACTGGATTTGGGTGTGCTTTGTTACACAGATTATTATAGCAATGGTCGATTAAAATGATCACCAGTTTGAGAAACACAGCAATGTTCTTATGACACATATTTTAATCTTGAAAAGTTGTTATGAGACTTTTGTACTAATTTTAGTTTTTCAAGCATTTATCTACATTGTCACTCTTTGAAAGTCAGGGACAATATTATTTGAAAGATGAAGTTAAAACAAATACAGGACATCAAATCAAGGCTCAATAAAAATGTTCTGACAATAAGGTATGAACTTGTCCTACTTTCTTTTTATGGCCATTCTGCTTCTTATTTCAGTATGGATAATAATTACCAGTAATTTCTTTCCTTCCTTTGCAGTGGCAATCTCAGTTACTCATGTAACAGAGAAAGTTAGAACTCTATTTGGACATGAATTCTCAAAGGGCTTTTCAGGTCTGATAAGGTCTGATCCTCTAATTAATTCGTGTACCTGTGAAACATCAATACTGGATTTGAGAATAATGTTGCGAATGTCTTTTCTATTTATGCTTGCTATTTAGCAATTAGATTCCCCCTTAGGTTTGATTTACAATTATTTGCCAAATCTGTTTGAGACAAATGGGCATGTTTCTTGATTGAACCCCTAGCTAAAAATGAGTAGTGAAAAATGAAAATTATAAAACTTCAGCTACATTAAGAAAAAATGATATAGAAAAATGTATCTGTTTCATTAAAAAGTATTTTATCATCAGACTAGTTTTTGCCATTTTTGAAATACTGCTTTATTCTGTTTTATGAAGCTTTTTAGGCTGAGAAGCATTTATTAAACTAAAATAAATACAGGATATGAAAAAAGAAACTTGGGTATGATACACAAAATATGACAAATTGTAATCATCTGTCATGATACAAGATGGTGGTGAAAATTGGGTGGAATTGGGTCAAGGGTTGGAAGGACACACACACACACATACACATAAACATACTCCTTCTTCTTCTTCTTTTTTTTTTTTTTTTAAGTCAGAGTCTCACTCTGTCACCAGGCTGGAGTGCAGTGGCATGATTTTGGCTCACTGCAACCTCCACCTCCCAGGTTCAAGTGATTTTCCTGCCTCAGCCTCCCAAATAGCTAGGACTACAGGCACAGGCCACCACACCCATCTAATTTTTGTATTTTTAGTAGAGACAGGGTTTCACCATGTTGGCCAGCATGGTTTTGATCTCTTGACCTCGTGATTCGCCTGCCTCGGTCTTCCGAAGTGCTGGGATTACAAGCATGAGTTACTGCGCCTGGCTGAAATGTACTCCTTCTTTAAAAAATATATACCATTTAACATAATTTTTATGACTTAGAATAGAAACTAACTTAAGTAGCCCAGGCAGACTTATATAGCTTTGCATAAATTACATAATGCTACATCCTTAGTATAATAGTATAATACATGCTTGATTACATAGTGCTACATGCTTACTATTTTACAATAGTTAGTACCTGTTATCTGAGGTAATGCTTTTTAGGTGAGGTGAAATATTTACACTCAAAGCCACACCTGATGTATGTCTAACTTTGCTGATTATAGCTATTGGTTCATTTAAGGTTATGGTACAATTGATTTGTAAGTGCTGTGCTGTTATTATTGGGGAAGAGAACTCGTGAGAAAATAGGGCATTTGTATACTTAGTTTTATTGGCAAGCTACTGGCCTGTTACTATTTTCATGAAGGGGAGAAATACAAATATAAGTCCTACTGGAATTCCATGTTCAGTGAAATCCTTCCAATCATTGTTAAACAGTTTATTTCTTAGTGGCTTGACATCATCTCAGTTTGTGTGCCTTTTTTCCACTTAGTAAAAGGAAGCTTTGAGAAAGTCCAGTTCCAGGAAACATTGTAAAATGGAAATATGAATTTTCAATAAGCAGGCAGAAACATAAATGTTTAGTTCAGTTTCCAGCTCTTAACATTTTAAGCACATATTTTGAACTTTGTTTACATGCGGGCAGGTGGAAATTGTTGTGGGGGTGGTGGTGGTTGCCTCTGTCATTTATAATAAGAGAGTAAAGAATTGGGCCAATATTCCAATCTACTACAGTGGTAATGAAAAAAGCATGATAGTGAAAATTAATAAGCTAATGTGTGCAAAGTGCTCTCTTTCTGTGTTAATTGCCATTGATTGTGAGCTGAGGTTTTAAATATATATGTGTGTGTGTATATATATATATATATATATATATGTATGTATTTTCTGCTTCTGGCTTACTGCCTTTCATTTCTTTCTTATGATCTTGAAGGCCTTCCTCTCCAACAACGTTATTCAATTAATTTTGTTATTACATGGAAGATCCACTTGCATCATATTTATTTTTTAAGTGACTTAGAAGATTAATTTAGAAGAACAGAAAATACTACTTTTCCTGTTGAGTGGGTAGAAAATGAGGTCAGCAGTGGAAGTCTTAGCTGACTTAGTTCTGTGCCCTGTGAACCCAAGAGGCTCTATTCTCAAACTCAGGGATCACACTTGCTCACTGCTCTGGAGAAGCATGGGGGCATACATCACTATTATCTCAACTGTGGGGCATCGGCTGAGCCAAAGCAAGACAGCAGCTTCAAGGTCTGCATTCCTTTTCCATTGCAGTGTCCTTCTTTCCTCAGGCACTCAACTGCTTGAATCACAGAATTGACAATGACTTTTTAATTTGAGAAAGCTATTTGAATGTAGTCTTATGAGATGCAAGACCTGTGAAGCTCCAGGGTAATCTTCCTAAATTCCATTGAGATTTTACAATCAATATGCTCAGACACAGCCCCAGCACATTTTCCAGGGAGGCCATAAAGATGAGAGAATCTAGTGAGGGTTTCTTGCTGTCTCTGAAATTTCTGCTTTTGACCATTGCTAGGCCAGGTCTAGAAGTCTTCTATAGGATCTAACTTGTTGATAAATTAACGTTAATATCAATGATTATATTGATGTTTATGTGGGAGAGAATACTGCCTACAAATACAGCCCATAGCAATGTCTTAGCAAGCTCAGGCTGTCATAAGAAAATATCATACACTAAATGGCATAAACAACAAACTCTGAATTCTCACAGTTCTGTAGTTTGGGAAACCTAAGATCAAGTTACCAGCATGATCATTTTCTGGTGAGGGCCTCCGTCCAGGTTGCAAGCTTGCTGATTTCTCATTGTATCCCCATGTTGCTGAAAGAGTGCTAGGTAGATTTCTGGCCTCTTATTCTAAGGATACTAATTTCATTAATGAGAACTCCATTCTTATGATGTAACTACTTTCCAAAGGCCCTATCTCTAATACATTATGATTAAGGTTTCAACATATTAATTTTTGGGGACACACATTCATTCCATTGCAAGCAGGGAAAAAAACAACCACCTTTTCAAAATCCCAAAGGGTTCTTTATAAAGGCACACACAACACATAAGCATACACGTGTTATAATAGATGACTGATTTCATTGAAATGGGGATAGGAATTCAATAATGGGGACTTCTAGTCAACAACTGTAATGACTAAAATCAATGCATCTGCAGCAGTTCATATGATACAATTTTTTTTTGGGACAGAGTTTCGCTCTTGTCACCCAGGCTGGAGTGCAATGGAACAGTCTTGGCTCACTGCAACCTCTGCCTCCCAGGTTCAAGCAATTCTCCTGCCTAAGCCTCCCGAGTAGCTGGGATTACAGGTGCTTGCCACTACACCTGGCTAGTTTTTGTGTTTTTAGTAGAGACAGGGTTTTGTCATGTTGGCCAGACTGGCCTAGAACTCCTGACCTCAGGTGATCCACCTGCCTTGGCCTCCCAAAGTGCTGGGATTACAGGCACGAGCCACCGTGGCTGGCCCTAATAATACAATCTTGACCCTGGCAGACTTAATGTTCCTGTCAGGTTGGCTAAACTTTAGACGGATTTCTTCTTGACCATAGGCCTTGATTTCCCTTTTTCTTAGAGCATTTATTTTAGAAAAAATATAATTATACATACTTTCTCCATCCTTTTGATATGTAAATTGATTCTCAGCCTTTTCCAAATTTTATAGCCAAGAAAATATTAAGGGCCTGGAAGCCATCTCTAAAGTGTAAACATCAAAGAAGATAGTGCCCCTGTGCCCCTATCTCCATTCTTTGTGAGAGGATAAAAGTTTAATTTTGATGGAAGTCAATTAACAAACACAGATGGTCTAATCACAAAGGAGAAAAGCATTTGCAAATTCAGAAATAACTCAATGTGTTCAACATCTCCATCAATTAACCTCACCCCAAATGTCCTCTAGTACTTTTCCCCTTGCTCGCCCCAGCGCTTAAAAACACTCCTGCCTAGTGTTTCCGTAAAGTTGAGTTCAGTTAGTTTCTCTCCTCTATTGCAGTAGCTTGAATAAAATGTTCCTTGCCTGTTTAACTTTTTTTAGTGAATTTTTTGTTTGAAACTATACATTTTCTGGAGTTGAAGCAACAAAGTTCATAGTGATAGAAAGATTTAGGAAAGACAAAGAAGGCAGATAAAATATTCAACTGCAAAATCCCTGGCATGTTCTTACCAATCAATATTTTAACCCTGAAGACTTTTGCATTTCAGATCTTAGTATTATTTTAGCAGAAAATTCCCTTTAACCTTGAAGATTTAAGTCTGCAAATTTCAGACAAAAGGCTTTTGTTTCCGTGGGTTGGAACTGAGAGATCTACAGTGAGGACTTTTATTCCTACCTTACAAAAACCCGACTTATACAGATCCTGTCGCTCTCTGGTGTGTGGCCACTTCCAAAGTCCTACCACTTTCCACTGTTTCCCAAGTAATTTTTAATGGAATTAACTACCAATATACAGCCTAATACAAAAGAAGTTGACAGGAGAAAATTCCCAATCTTTTGCTGACAAGTGACAGGACTGTATCGTTGAACTGTCTGTCTCAGGTGTGAATCCGCTAGTGGTAAGCCTCAGGGTTGGAGGTTCTTGGGGAGCCTGTGGAAGAGAAAACAACTTGCAAACTCTGCTAAGGACATGCAGCATCCTCACAGCCACTCACAGAGCCGTGCTGTCACCGTGCCCCTGAAAGAGGTCATCTGCAGTGGAAGACAGGGCTCAGAGCCCCTGACCAGCTGGAAAGGAAGGTACTCTCAAATCTCTGATGGCTATGGATTCTCTGGGACTTGGACCCTTAGAAATTAAGTTGTTGCGAGTAAACTATTTCTATTTAATAATGTAGTTTCACACTGCCATGTGTGTACCTATGTAACAATCTTGCATGTTCTTCACATGTACCCCCAAACCTAAAATGCAATAAAAAGTATATGTATTAAAAAAAATAATAATGTAGTTTCAATTTATTTGCAGAAAATTTAAAATAAATTTAAGAAGACTGTAGATGAAGAGTGATTATATAGTCACAACACTAGGAAACAGCTGGCAGTCATGCTTTAAACATAATTCTGATCACTAAATAAGTTCAAGTTCACTGTCTGGAATATAATAACTAACAGGAAAAGACAGAATTGTTCCCAGTTGTGGGTAATATGTTGTTCCATTTCCTCAAAGTGCCTTTGTCTCAAACTCCTAAACTCAGGTGATCCACATGCCTCAGCCTCCTAGAGTGTTAGGATTACAGGTGTCAGCCACTGTGCCTGGCCCCGTCCTGAAGATTTCTTAAAGAGCTGAAAGTAGATCCACCATCAGATCCAGCAATCTTACTTCTGGGTATCTACTCAAAGGAAATGAAGTCACTATATCAAAAAGACCCTTGCACATATATGTTTATCGCAGCACAATTTACAATTACAAAGATATGGAATCGGCCTAAGTACCCATTGACCAATGAGTGGATTTAAAAAAAGTGGAATATATACATGATGGATTACTATTCAGCCATAAAAATGAAATAAACCAGGCATGGTGGCTCATGCCTGTAATTCCAGGACTTTGGGAGTCTGAGGTGTGTGGATCACCTGAGGTCAGGAGATCGAGACCAGCCTGGCCAATGTGGTGAAACCCCATCTCTACTAATAATACAAAAAAAAAAAAAAAAAAAAGAAAATACTGTATATTAAAAGATGATTTCAAGAGGAGAACTGCTAAAGTCTTAAAAATACATGAAAGAACCATAGTCTCCCTTCTTAATAACAGAGTATTTTTATAAAATTACCACTTCCAAAATGTGGCTACTATAAAAGTGTCACATTTGGATCAGGAGAATGTAGGTATTATAGGACACATAACTAAAAAAAAAAAAAAAAAAACTCAGTTGCATATCTATTAACCTCTTAGGGTCACATCAAGATATTATTTAGTGGTAGAAAGAAATATAAATAAACAAATAGTTAAATGTCATATTGGGAATGGTCTAGGAGCCTATGGGGGAAACCTATATTCTAACAGTCTACCATGCCCTTCCTGCTACTCTTGAAACTAAGCCACTCACCCACACAGATGTTTAGAAAGCTATTGCAAGTAGCTTCATACATTCATTCATTTAGCAAATATTTATTGAGGACCTATTATGTGCCAGAATTGTTTGAAGTGTTGGGGATACAGTGGAGACCAAAGACGACAAAATCCTTTGCTGTCTAGTGTGGCAGATAAATGATAAGCAAATACAAACTAGAATTATAATATGTGCTATGAAGAAAACTACAGCAAGACAAGAATGATGGGCAATGAAGGGAAGGATGCAGTTTAGATACAGTGGTCATAGCAGGCCTCTCTGATAAGGAGCCACTTGAACATAGAGCTGAAGAAAGTGGCCTGGAAAAAACCTGAAGGGAGAGTGCACATCCTGAGCCAGAGGGTCCTACAATTTTAAAGGAACAGCAAAAGGCCAATGAGACATGGGAATAGTGATCCAGGGAGAACAGAAGGAGAATTAGACATACAGGTCACAGCAGTAGTCAGGGGCCAACTCAAACAGGCCTTGGGGGCAAGGCAAGAGTTGTGAATTTTATTCTTAATGTGATGAGGAGCCTTAGAGAATTGAGAGTAGTGTGCTCTGAACCAACTGATATTTTTGAAAGATAACACTGGCTGAGGAAGGTAACAGAGGAGTCTGGAGGAAGATATGAAGTCACCCAGGTAACAGGCAATGGTGGCTCAGATTAGCATTTGTCAGTCTCAGCACTGTTGACATTTGGGGCCAGATCATTTTTCATCTAGGAGGCCGTTCTGTTTATCATAGAATGTTCTGCAGCATCATTGGCTTCATCATAGACATCAGTAGCATTGCAGCACTTATGAAAAGAAAAAAGTATCTTCAGATGTGGCCAAATATGCCTTAGGAGGCAAAGTCATTCCCAGTGAGAGCCACTGGCTGACACCAAGACTGCAGTGGTAGAGGTGATGATGAGAGGCTTTAAGGCAGGGCTAACTTTATGCGCTAGCCAGTTGAATGTGGACTACAACAGATAGGAGTCAAGGATGATTCCGAAGGCAGCTCTTTGCAGCTGACGTAAAGACTGAAGTTGCTGGTAGTCAGAAGCTGTCTGCTGATAGGTAGACAAAGGTTTTTCCTTGAAAGGGAATCTGGGAGGCACATCCCCATTTCCATCTCAGCACTATCCTGGGACAATCCAACAGCCTTCTATTGCCTGTATCTGTTTTGCATTTTTAGCTCTGTGACTCCTACCAGTACTTACCCTCATCTTTTCCCTTCTGTGTCTTATTTATTTAGTTGTATTTGGTAATTTATATCTATTAGTATAGGAAAAAAATAGATTGGACTCCCTGGAATATATCCCCAAATTTAAATTTCATCCTCATTCTCAGACACTAAATTTTGTTATTTTCCCTTTGGTCTCCACCACAAAGTCCAAAAGCAAGAAATTTTTTGCCTCTACTTTTCATCCTAATACTCCGAGTCTGTTAGCCAGACCCATAGAAAGGTGACAAAATCTGATACAACTTGAGATGGTATAGAGGAGGAGAAAGACAGTGTGGATTTTACCAGGTTAAGAAACAGTCTTTTCAGGTATTTTCAATAGATTCAGAAGCATAGGCCATGATACGGGAGTGTACGACACACTTGATTGGGAGTTCTGATTAGTAAGGGGTGGTTAGAGTCTTGGATTTGTGATTAGAGATAGCAATAGATTACTTTGTCATAACATTGGTTTGTGCATGGCCTTGGGTCCTCTGCTAAATTCTACAGAGTCAGGGAATGTATCTGCAATTGGGGATTACATTTCTTTCTGCATTTTAGAGAGGTAACTCTGATAGAGGCATAAGGTTTGTTGGGAGCAGACGAATGCATTGGTAGTTTACATGTTTGTTTGTTTGTTTGTTTTTACCAGACAAGAAGTGAGGGATAAGTAATGCTGTGTCACACAAATACCTCATTATGGACTTATGCCCAGCCTTCCCAAATGGGTCCCCTTCTATACTGCTTCATCCATCTTTGGTCCACGTTAAAACAAGTGTCAGTGAAAATTCAGTGAAACATGAAGCAAAGTGGCATGCATTGGCTGCACAGTCACTTAGTGTTCAATTGCTTGCTCAAACCTAAAAAAGTCAATTGTTCTCAGATGTCAAAATATTTTATTCTTACAGAAGACAGGCAAATATAAATGTGCATTTTTGCTGTAGCTTTTAGATATTACAATGCAATCATGAAGCAGCCTATTTAATACTTTTTCACATGAGTTCACTTGGGCTGTTTGTGACTCCCTCCTGGCTCATTATGTAGTAGTAAGTTCAATAATAATATTGAAATTTTATTGAATACTTCATTGCCAAATGCCTTATGTATGTCATTTCAGTTAATTATCACAAAAGTGAGAAGTAGGTTTTATTCTTATCTCCAGTTCAGATGAGGACATTAAGACTCAGAAGGGTGGCCGGGCGTGGTGGCTTACACCTGAAATCTCAGAACTTTGGGCTCATACCTGAAATCCCAGAACTTGGGAGGCCAACGCTGGTAGATTACTTGAGGTCAGGGGTTCAAGATCAGCCGGGCTAAAAATACAAAAATTAGCCAGGTGTGGTGGCACACACCTGTAATCCTAGATACTTGGGAGCCTGAGGTGGGAGGATCACTTGAACCGGGGAGGCGGAGGTTGCAATGAGTTGAGATTGCACCACTGCACTCCAGCAGTGATGACAGAGTGAAACTCCATCTCAAAAACAAAAAACAAAAAATGCAGAAGAGCGAAGTAGTCACTTTCAAGGTCACATGGCAGGTGAGTAGCAGACCAAGATTGAAGTCCCCATCTTCCCTTTCCAGAAACAGAGGTCTTAACCACCTGTTTTCCATGTCAGCTGCACACTTTGCTTACTTGGAGATGAGCTATGAAGAAGAATTAAAAGGAAGAGGGATTTCTGTTGGAGGAAAGAGGGTTATCTGAGGAAGAGCTAGGATTCAGCACTGTTGGAGGTCACCTTGATTAACTGGATAAATGCTGGTACCATTTACAGAGAAAGAGAATGTTGACAAAGTAGTTGGATATGTCGGGCATGTATTTATGTAACTCAAATTTGTTTTTATTGAACATTTAGATTTTGTGCATCTAAATTTCACAGCTTTTAAGGATATATGTAACATTTTAGTGTTTGTTAAAAAGAATCAAGTTGGAAACTTTTAAGGAAACTACATCCCTCCAGTGTAGAGTCTGATTTCTATGGCAATGACATTTTTCAAGAAGTTATGTTTCTGACCTATGTTCATCCAAACTCAAATTATTCCATAACAGTTTCATGTTCTTGCTAAGGTGTCCAAATTTCTCCCTAAAGCACTAGATAGTTATGCTCCTTCCTGATTGATGCCTTGCCTTTATCAACCAGACTAAGTGGGAGACAAGATAGATTGGAGCAGAGTTCATTCTATAATGAGCTAGGGCTCCCTGAGACAGAAACCTTCAGTGCTAAACATTGTCCCAAATTCTGCAACTTTACTCACTTCGGAGAAACGTGTTATTAACACTTGAATGAAATGTCTTTAAACATGCATGAAAATATTTTAATGATTTAAAAATAAATTGTAAATACCTATTTATGCAAAACTCTTTATATAATACATATGAAACGAGATTAAGCATCGAAAATGATTTTACCAAACGCTTTAACTTTTCTCTAGTCATACATTTTCTGGTCTTTATACTTGTAACCTTCCCACTCCATTCTAAACATACACACACACATGCCCCCCCACCCCCCCACACGCACGTATAGATTGTTCTTCTCTATTTGCCTCATGAACTGGTTATTCTTCAAGCCCTTCAAATAACATCTTCTGAATCTAGATTATTTTATCTCCCCGTCCTTCCTCAGGTTACATCTTTCTCCGTTCATGATCTGAAGATGTTCTGTGTACAGCTCGTGCTGTGTTCTTTGCAGCTTTATAATCATTTTTGTACTCATATGTGCATGTTCACTCTTAATTCTCTCATTGGACTGTGATACAGCAAGGATGGGTCTGTGTCTTAATTTTCCACTTCGAGATGAGCTCTGAAAATTCATTCCCTCCTCAAATGCATTACATGTGAGTCAGTTGTCTGATGCTATTTGCATGCCTGCCCCTTAGCTCCTGAAAGTGGCTACTCAAAAATTAAGAGCCACCTCAGCATATAACCTTCCTTCATTTTATATGTCATCCTTTATGATTTTGTCGGTAGTCTTAAGTGAGCCTCATAAACAAGATTTAGATTCCAGGTCCTCTTAGACACTGTCTTCATCTTCTAGCCTTCTCTGTGGTGACTACGCTGACAATTAAAAGCGGTAGCTGATAGGCATCACCATGCACTGTCACTGAACTTCACAATGTTAGGCACAAAATCAAAGTCTGAATGCTGATAGAGCAGTGCCAGAGAACACTGATGGAGGCAGGGGCTAAATGAGATGGTATACTCCTTCTTGCTCCCAAGGACACAGATGTAAATGAGTTAAAAAAATAATCCACTGAAACCCAGGGGCCTGAAGCCCTTATGTCCCCAAATCACCTGGCATTTCTTTAGAAGAATCAGTCTTCAGCAATATTAATTTTATGATGAATATATGTTTTATTCTTCCTCTTTTAATTACTATGCTGCACAGATACATCTGGGCTTCCTGAAATATCCATTAATCGGTCCAGCAATATTTTTCAAAGTGTTCAATTGCTGTTACAAGTATAAGCCAAAGGAAAGTTTGGGATGGCCCCCGCAGTGCCTTATACTCTGTCTTGGGAGCTCCATTAGGGGAAATACAGAACTATTTAACCACCCCCTTTATGATGTTCAGCCTAAGAAAGCTCTTTATCTAGAATATCCAGCTCTCAGCCTCACTATTAAAATGCTATTTTCTTCTCCACTTCTTCTATTCCATTTCCTCCACTTGTACTTAGATGTCTAGATACAAATGCTCGTCTCTCTTCTAGTTAACAGTTTTACTTTAGTGCTTAAGTTCATCTCTAGATGTGTTCATCCCTAGACCTTTTATGTGCCTTTCCCATGGGTTGCCTTCTGCAGGAGATTGACTTGGCCACACTGTTGATATTTGCAGTCACCCTCCACCCTTCTGGTTCTACTTTTCCAGCTCTATTTTCCATAGAAACCACCACCTCCAAATCCACTATATGATTGTTTATTGAGTTTACATTTCATTGTCTGTCTCTCCTCAAGAGAATCTAATGACAGATTTTTGCCTATTTTATTTATGAACGCCTCTCATAGGCAACATAGTAGATACGCAAAAATGGAACCATGAATTAATATTTTGCTTGCCAACATAGTAGATATGCAAAAATGGAAACATGAATTAATATTTTGCTTGCATAGGCACTCACATTAGAGCTGACTGCACCTGGAGTCTGTCCCACTGGGAGTCCTCTTCTGCCAGTAAGTGGAGGGATCACTGCTGTTGCTGTCTCCCTGGATCTGATCTGGATCTCAGCACGGTGACCAAGGACCTCAGTATGTGGCTTCTGTTCCTTTGTTTCCTCAATAGTCAATGCAGATTATCTTCAGAGAACAAAAATCAGACTTCCTGGTTCCCAGTCTTCATTCAATCAAGAATTGGTAGATTAGAAGCATGCTTATGGCACATTTAAGAATCTGTTTTTACCCACCTCCCTGATAAGACTTTGTTCTTTTGAAAAATATAATAATAGAATACTTGTCTATTTGGTATGTTCAGCTTTCTAAATTTCTGACCTTACTTCATTAAGAAATTTGACTTATTTGAATGTGTAAAATCCCCAGAGACAACTTGACCTGTAAAGATTGCAAGTCAGCAGAACAAATTTATGGATCACTTACTACATTCAAGGCACTAAACCAAATGCTGAGGTTCTAAGATAAATAGGACATAAATTATGTGGTATCATCAATGGCTGAGGGAGTCTTAGGTATAAATATACGTATACACACACAAATGTAAAAATGTATTTATATATGCAGATAGATATATATGCATATGTATAAATGTAATATAAAAATACTTGTTTAGGTTTCCCTGTCTACTCAAACATTTTTCATAGGCAACAACTTCAGATTTTTTGAGTGAACGTAGCATTTTCTCAAGCTCAGCCACTTTTCTTACAAAGAAATGTGATTTGGAAAATGTATTGTTAATCGGTTCCGGTAAAGTATTTGTTTTGAGAAATAAATTTTAGCGTCAGCTTGAGTTACTTTAATACAGTGTTCTCTTCATTTAAAATGACATCTTCGAAGTTTAGTCACAGAAGTCATGTTTTTATTCAAAACAAAATTAATTCCTTTGCCATGGCATCAATAGCTAATGTTATCAGTGGGCTGGATTTATGATTCCATGTGTGAAATGCTGTTTCACAAAGGATTTTATTGATTTCTAATATGTCGTTTCTGAGTTTTCACCTCTTCTGTGTTGTTGATGAAGTCTGCCTGAGCCCTTTTTCACTCCCAGCCATGCAATTTCATATAATTATAAACACTGTTTAAACCTCTATTTCTATGACACAGAATCTCAAGCTTGAAGACAAGATGCATTTATATCGGCACGTTAACATTATTACTGGAAGCACAAGAAATTCTAATGTGATTCTTTTATAGACAAGGAAATAATTCCTTCCCCTTTCCATCCTACTTCATGCTCTGAGCTAGGATTATTCCATTTCTTTTTTGTCGCTCAGAAATTCTGCACAATTCTGTAAGACTGTTTAGCCATTGTGAGAGAAATAAGTATGAAAAACACTGTGAAGTTCCTTTGAGGTTTTATTTTCCACACTCTCTGCTACGTTGATTGTTTAAAAAGGCGCGTCTTCTCTTTCTGGCTTCAAGTTTCCTAGGCCATGATGTTTCTATGTAGAACTCAATGAGGAGAGATGAGAAGGGTTTTTCATGTCCAAGCCATCATTAGTTACAGCTGGTAAGTCCTTGGGCCTGAGGCTCTTTTGGATGCGGAGAAGAGACACAGCCCATAGTCTCACCAGCGGGGTACACTTCATGTCTAATAGCTTCCAAGTGTCACACTCCTTGTGAGACCTAAGGCTGCTGCATCAGAAATAACATAGAGAGGCCCCAGGCCTTTGAGATTTAGAATGCAAAATCAGGACATGAGGTTTTGAGTGCTGGGCCAGACATTTTAAATGACACACAATTCTCAACACAATCATACGTGGGAGGTACTGTTATTTTTATTAAGTCCCTAGGAGGGACCACAGACTTGTGAAAAAAGTGCTCCAAACCACAGAGGTGTTAAATAGCAGCATCAGAACTCAGTCCACTTGATCCCAGGCCTCTTGCTTTTTTCTGAGTCTGTGCAGTATTCCTGAGCCTCACAAACTATAGAACACTACAGCCTCTCTGAGTGTTGCCAGATAGCTTGTTCTGGTGTTTCATTAGAGTTAACATTTTGGAGAAAATATAATGTGCTTATGTAATTTAACTTTGTACTGCAAGGGTGGTGGACACAGATCATACTGCCTTTACCCCGAGGGGCTTAGAATTTAAGAGAGAAGTTAAAATGAGTGCATAACTAATAATAGGAAACACATTACAAGTTATCACACAGGGAAATGAGAATCAAAGAAGTCTTCATAAAAGAAGAGGCATTTGATCTGGATCAGAAAAATATAGAAATAATTTTATAGGAAGAAGTGAGGGTCTTAGTATTCTTCTGGAAGAGATAAAATTATGAAACAAGAAACACAGCTAGAAAATGTATGGGTATGGTGTATGAATATTGACTGGTTTATTTTGGCTGGAATATAGGACAAGTAAAAGAAAAGACTGCAGATTACTGTCAATGAATTTCTAACAACAGAGCATCTGCTAACAAAGTTTCTCTTGATTTTCCTTGAATCAGAGAGCAAACGATTATATGCAGAGATTGCCTCTGTCATCATTAAGAACAATGGATTTTAAAGGATTGGAGAAAGGTTTGGGCATTAATTTACCTAGACTGCACTTTCCTTACTCTTAATTCCCCTGGAACTTATTTTGAAGTGGCCCACAGAGGTTAATTAACTTGTCAAGGCCATAGTCAGTCAATTGTAGGTTACCATTTGGGGAATGCGCTAAGCTAGAAGGCTTGATGATTATGTACCTCCAGGAGTCAGAGGCCCCGAAAGACACAGTGGTGGTGTGGGTAGAGGTGAGCTGAGGAGGAGAGGGAAGTTCAGAGTCAGGTCTTCTACAAAGTAGAAGGTGTAATTCCAGCCTTCTCTTTCTTCACTTCTCCATCCTTGATTTTCACGTCAAACCATCAGGGACAGCCATTTTTCCTCCTATTTATGTCAGCCACTCCTCAGGGGAAAAAAGTAAAAAAGATAGAGAATATTTTAATTTCCAAGGGAAATTATAATTTATACTGATGACTTATGATTCACATACTTTATAATATTTTCTATTTAAAGAAGGAGTATGATTGAAAGGTGGTTTTTAATATGTCACATAACAATTATCCATGTATGTAATGAAGTATGTTATATTCACAAGTTTACTAGGCGTGAGTTGCTATAAATTGGATTGATTTTAAACTAAAATATAGAAAGCTTTCCTTAAAACAGCTAACAAAGTTCAAACACATTTCTGTTTTTGTGTTTTTAATGTGAAAAATGTTTTGTAATTTATTTGGTAATACTTTTCCCTTTTTAAACTTGTTTTTAAAATAGTTACGAAAATATTGAACTGATGAAATATACTTGCTATGAAATAACTGCTGTAATTTTAATTACTCAACACTAATGAATACTTACAACATATGATTTAGAGTGTCTATTATTTTCCTGTATTTATTATGTTTACTGTGAAAACTCATTCTGAGGATAATTAATTCCCTTTAAATTATATGTGTGTGTGTGTGTGTGTGTGTGTGTGTGTGTAAATATATGTGTATGTACATATAAATATGTTTACATATGTGTATACATACTAATACATGTACTTATATGTATGTATGTGTGTATATATAAATATATATGCATGGGTAGGTATATATGTGGGTATGTATATATGTCATCAAACAATACCTTATACTTAAGTGGATTAAGAGAAATTTGAACTAGAAGTGTGAAGCTCTCTGGGTTCTGGTCTCAACTGTTCAGTAAGCTTAAAGAAGGAAAGCAACACCAGCATACCTAAGATTCTTCATTTCTTTAAAAATATTGTGCCATGAATGTCAACGATCTCTTGAAAAAGGTGACTATTATTGCTTACTTTATGAGAATAACTGGGGAAGGTGATGCATAAGAAAAGGTGGGTTTCTGGGGAAATAGCCTGTCATTTTGTGCCCCCCAAAGCCTGCTATAGCAGGTGGAGGTTGCATGGGCATATGCATGTAATAATCAAAGTGTAACCTTGGGGAGCCCTTTCACCATCTTCTCCAGCCTTGAAGGCCCTAAGACACCTAATTTCTTTTCATGATTCTTCCAGGAGTTACAATGTCAGCCTGGCCAGTCAAATACTACAATTCTCCCAATACCCCATTTCAAAGTTGCCCTGGAGACATGTAAATGGGCCTGTAACTTCTTTTTGCAATGTCCTATGAGTCCATGGATGGATGTAGAAGGAGGAATGTGGCATACAAGAGTTATTAGGACCAGCTAAAGTTGTTATGTTGTCTTTTCTTTGAACTTGCCAATCGCTGGGAGTTTTTCAGTGCCTGTGCTATAACCAGCAGTATTCTCCCATGAGGTATTGAAGAATGCTCAGACATGGGTTATTCTCCATGAACTTGCCATTCATTTGGAACAATAAGATTAGTCAAAAAGATATAATTAATTTTAAAACCATACATGTATTCTGAAAAAGGTATGGCTGTTCCCACAGTAGACTCTTTCATATATCATACCTCAATTAACACTCACCAATCCTGTGAGGAAGAATCATTTCACAGATGCTGAGACTCACCCTTAGCGATGTTAGCTAACCTTCCTGATGTTTGTCAGGAAGTAAGCAGGAAAGCAGGAAGAGCACACCAGTCTATATAACTCTACACTCATTTTATTTTAATCAGAA